>CAXKVW010000918.1:0-49768 GCA_964058825.1 Carex arenaria
GAAGTAATGCTTAATAAAATACTTTTCATATTGCTACGATATCTAAATAAATAAAATACTGTTAAGTAAAATTCAGATCCTAAATCCTAAATGCATGTGCTACCGTGCCAGACTTCCGGTAAGACCTCACCGGCCGTGTACTAAAATATCACAACATAGCAACTCTCTCCCTTGCAACAAAATTCCAAAAGTTCAAATTCACAAACGGACTCCTAAATATTTTAAATCACAACTCAGAAATTTTCTGATCTGAGTTACTGTGTGTCATGACCATAGCTCAGGAAGATCTTTTTAAGCTCCAAAAAACACCAAAAATCTTAGTCATAATCTCATGCTTCATCATTTTTCTCCTTGTCTTCTGGTTTCAAGGTCTCCAGTCTATTCTCCAGTTCTCATGGCCTTTGGCTTCAAATCCACCAGCCAACCAAACTCTAACGGCCATGCTCCGCGACGCGGTTACTTTCTTACCTCTAAAAGATCTCCGGTACTCTGACAAACCAACGACTGGTCATACATGGTTCATGAGCTCCGTAAACGACACGTTTGATCTGAATGACTCAGAGTACCTCCATTTCCCATCAAACTTGTCAAACAGTCGGTTGCTCTGCCTCTCGTCACACCACAGATATGATGGTGCAGCAAACTCGTATGCATTTGCATGGCCTGATTCTCTGCCACACGGCGCAACACTACTCCCCGGGCTGACATATGTCTCTGATACATACTACGATTACACCAACCTCTGGCACGGGCTCTCCGCCTTGGTCCCGTTTATTGGTTGGCACATGAGAAAAGGCTGTGCTGTTCCACCAGCAAGATGGGTTCTGTTCCACTGGGGTGAGCTGCGTACCGAAATGGCAACCTGGCTCAGATCCATTGCCGAGGTGACAATAGGTAAGGTAAATATAGAAACTTTTGAAACGGTCGACGTCGGTCCTGTGTGCTTTGAGGAAGCCGTGGTATTTAGACATAACCAAGGGGCTATGGCGAAAATGAGGCTAAGGGAGGTGTATGATAGAATTAGATGCTTGGCTAGAGAATTTTGCACTGTTGACATGGAAGAAATTAAGGCTAACAAGGAGGTACGGATGACACTTTTGCTGAGAACTGGTACGAGATCATTCAAAAATGAAACAGCAGTAGTGAGGGTTTTTGAGGAGGAGTGTGCTAAGGTGAAAAATTGTAGATTTATGGCTGCGAAATCAGACAATTTGACTTTCTGTGATCAGGTTTGTAGATAATATTTTTTGTTTTCTTTCTGTTTGGTTATTGTTAGTTTGTTACCTGTTTATTTTGTTCTATTAGCACAGAGAATTTTGAAAATTAAAGGTGATTTTTTCCTGTTTTCATTAAAACGGTTAATTTACTTTCAACAGATCCATCTCAGAATTTTCATTCTCAGGTGCAATTATTAAGCGAGACTGACGTACTAGCCACCGCACACGGCGCACAAATGACAAACATGATCTTCATGGAGAGAAACAGTAGCGTGATGGAGTTCTATCCCGTGGGATGGAAGGAGATGGCTGGCTCGGGACAGTATGTCTTTAGGTGGCTCGCAGACTGGGCCGGGATGAGGCACCAGGGCGCTTGGCGCGATGACGGGGGCTCCACTTGCAACGGCACGACCGCAAGGTTGGAATGCCTCGCTTCATTCAAGGACCGTCAGATCGGGCACGATGCGGTTTACTTCTCTCAATGGGCCTCAAAAGTTCTTCAAGAGATGAAGGAATACAAAAGGAATGTTTCTCTTGCACTGCACAGCGTGTCAACACAAGCTATCAGCCGGTGCAGATGTGGTTAAAGCCAGCCAGATAGTATGAGTATCGGAAGCATGCCATTCATCCCCGTGTATGTATGCATACATAACATAAATACACATAACAGATAGATACATACATGCAATATATTTTGTGGATGGTGTAAAGAAATTGAGATTTTTTTAGAAATTAAAATTTCATTTTTCAGGAAAGAGAATGATTTTTTTTTCCCGGAATTAATACATTCCACCAGGTGCATGTATTATTTTTAATTTTAAAACCCACTTTTGTACTCCAGTGTAATTAAAGGTTTCCATACTAATAAAAAAAAAAAAAAATGGGGCCGCAATGGCACTTTTGTTGTACTTCTTCGGAGCCATCAATTGGCTAGCGCAAATGCGCAATGGTTCTTTTTATTGTTAATTGATAATTATCAACTGACAAATTTTATTAAAATTTAAAAACTAAAAAGTCTAATTAACTACTACGCCAAGTCATCCTGATTAACACATAAAAGTCATCTTTTTAATTTTTATTATGCCTCATGATTGGAAAAATGGTATAAGACATGGATCAACTAAATGCTGAAGGGGTGAGGATTGTTTCATTGGAATAATATTTTTTTATTATACCATAATAAAAAAAATAAACCATATAATAAACCATTTTAGTTATAAACTGTTTTATTCCCAAATTTTTATATACCATATTAAAAAAAAACATTTCGCCATTTTCTCTGAAGAATTCTATATATATCATGTTCGTCAATTCAATTGGCAAAGAAAAACAGGAGTCCGCTGATTGAATTGGCAGACCCAGTCTCTCCTTTTTTTTTTTTTCCCTTCCCAAGACTCCATTAATTTCTTTACAAAAAAGGGTCCGCCAATTCAATTAGCGGACCCTTTTTTTTTTTTTTTCTCCTTTCCCTCCACATTCATTTCTGTTAAAAAAAGGACTTGCCAATTGAATTGGCGGACCTCTATCTTTGGGTCCTTAAATTCAATTGGCAGACGTGGTATATATGTAATTCTCCATAAAAAATGGCGGAATGATTTTTTTTTAATATGTATAAATAAAAATTTCGGTAGTGCTTATGAATGGCGCGTAGCGGTTAGATACAGATCCAGTGGCTCTAATTTCCTCCAAATATTGAATTCGTATATATCAACTATGCCAACTCAAATTTTGAGTTTAGATCCGGACCATCTAATTTAATTTTGATTGAAATTTTCTGATCGGAAGCCATCTACAAGACGAATTCAATTTCAAGAGAAAAAAAAACCACCTATCATATTCATTAAATTTACATAAATTGCTATTGTTAGGGTTGCATAAAAAATGAAAAATGAATGCTAAATTGAAAAAGAAGTACATACTAAAGAACGATAGAAGTTCCTAGAAAGAAATTTCACCTCGTCGGAGCTCCTGGTGTGATAAAAAGAGACTATTTACCTCCGTTTAGTTGAAGAAGAAAGAGAGAAACGAAGAGGGCAGATACGCCTTCTCACTAGTGAATTGTCGATTCTAGCCAAATATCTTCGTTTTGAGTGGGATTTCCTGACACAATTTGGAAGTCCAAAAGTCGCGTGGATTGAACTCTTTTCTCGCTTCTCCTCCGCTTCCGATCAAACGTGAGATATGAAATATTTTGAGTTTGACGCTCTTTTCACCTATCCGATCAGTGTAAGTTTACGCAAATTTAAAGTAGACATTCTAGTAATAGGTCAGAATTTTTTATGATTCGAATGTAATTTATTATACCCTATGGTATCGCAAGAAATACGATCTCCCGTTGTATTGGCGGACAAGTCTAAAGCTTGGGAAACTTTTTTCTTCACAAATAAGTAGCGACTCGTTATTTGTGAAGAAAAAAAATCTAAAGCTTGGGCTCTTGATTTTTTCAACATGTTAAATTGTTAATGGATACGATTCGTTTGAATTTGAGTGTTAATTACACGGAACAACAATTACAAAAGAGAGCGGAATTGGTCCGAAGCTCTTTACCATATCTGTCCAAAGAGCATTGATTAAAACGCAAAATGAATCGGACAGTTTAGTAATATCTTTGGACAGAGATGGTCCAAAGTCCAAAGAGCTTCGGACCAATTCCGCTCCCATTACAAAACTAATCTTTGGATCTTTTTTTAGTCCAGATGAGCAAATCTGGCCCAATAAAAAATCTCTCTTTTGTTGGCGGGTATTTTGTAAGTATTGAACTAACGGACCCAGACCCGGACCCGATATGCCTCTCCGCTCCGCTCCCAGTCTCCCAGGAGTCCAGGACCCAGATCTCCCGGACCTTGTGCCGAAAAGCAGAGAAGAGACTAACACGAGAGAGAGATCTCAAGCTTGGATCCGAGTAAGACACATACAACAGATTGAGTGAAAGAGGGAAGAATAAATGGCGTTAATGGCGGCGCTGGAGGCGGATCTGCGCGCGCTATCCGCCGAGTCCCGCCGCCGCCACCCAGCTGTCAAGGACGCTGCCGAGCACGCGATCCTGAAGGTTAGTGGAATGCTTCATTTCACCCCTCCACCTTGTGCCGATAACTTCCAGTAGTATACCATTCCATGTCTGTAAGAACAATGTGGATAAAGTATATTCCAATTTTATGTATTAGTCCTTGCTGGATAATTGACTGAATGACTTAGAACAAGATTTGAACTTACTAGTCTAGTCTTATTATTTCTCCGAAGCACTAAATTGAAGTCCGAGTCTGAAAATAGCAAAAGGATTTAAAATAATGTAAAAAATCCACTGGCTGAGACCACTGACTAAAAGCTATATTCATATTCGTTCCGTATGAACATAATGGATTTTAGTTATTCTAGTTTTTGTTTATTTTTATTGAGGTGAATGTATTGCCAATTTCAGCTGCGGTCTATGTCTAGTCCGAAGGAGATCGCACAAAATGAGGATATACTGCGAATATTTCTTATGGCATGTGATGTGAAATCGCTAAAATTAAATGTTATTGGTCTCTCATGTTTGCAAAAACTCATAGCACATGATGCAGTGGCCCCTTCAGCTCTGAAAGATATATTGTCGACTCTGAAAGATGTGAGCCTTTCAGTTACAAGTTGTCTCTGGTTAACAATGTTATGCTTGTCGTTTTAATGTTTACTAACATTCGTTACTGGTGACTCTCTCAGCATGCAGAGATGACAGATGAAAGTGTTCAACTCAAAACCTTGCAAACTACTTTGATCATCTTTCAATCACAGTTGCAACCTCGAGATGAGGTAATAAATTCTTCATAACTCTTTTTGTAATTTATAAGTGCATCTTTTTGTTGATAGACCTGAGAGAAGCATGTAATTTAGAAACCATTCTGTATGGTTGGTATCATTGTCTAAACTGGCTTTTGCCTCCTCACACGACAAAAAAACCAATGTTGCTGCTTTGCTTTGACTCTCAGAAAGCGATGGGTTTCATTGGCATGTAATCCGAAGTGTTGCAGTTTATGGTGTGTTATTTGTGAATGACAGAGTAGTGGTTGTCAGTTGCAAAAAAAACAGAACTTATTTTTATTCAAGGAAGATCACAAGTGCTGCCTTCATGCTAGTTTACTATATTACAGGATAACACGGCTCAAGCACTTGGCATCTGTCTCCGGCTTCTAGAAGGCACCAAATCTTCTGATAGTGTTCGGAAGTAAATCGACTAGTAAAATAAATTCTTAATTACCCAAACTTAACCTGACCGTGATATTGAAGCCTATTTATATGCTATTTTTGTTCAGCACTGCTGCTGCCACTTTCAGACAAGCAGTTGCACTGGTGTTTGACGCAGTTGCTGCTGCTGAATCCCTTCCCTCTGGCAAAGCAGCAGCAACAAGTCTTCTCTCTCGTGCGGGTTCCGTCACGGATAGCGTTACACGTAGCTTCCATCTTTCAGTGTATTTTTCTTGCCTTTGTTTCATCTTGTTCCATATGTATCTTATGTTTATGACCGAGGAAAAAACTAATTTGCTATAAGAAGTAAATAGTACTTTAGAACTACCGTGGATGGTATTCTGGTTCCCTTTTTGTGGTATTTTTTTTCTGCTGGTTAAATTGGTCGTTTGTGTGGTATCTTATGATAGATCAATTGAGAGCAAACCAACCATGCGGGCAGATCTTACCAAAGAAGGAAAGCTTGGGCTTCGTCTTCTTGAAGACCTGACAGCACTTGCTGCAGGTGGATCTGTATGTGCTAATGAGATGCCTCAATTTACTTATCTGTCCTTTTTGCATCAAGTCTGGTAACTTTCATATTAATAAGAGTTATTTTGTATTTAGGCTGTCTGGTTGAAGTGTATTTCAATACAGCGGATTTTTTCTCTTGATATTATCGAGTAAGTGTTCTACTAAGATTTTAATTATATGTACTTTGTATTTTGTTATTTTAGTATGTAGGATAGATAATAACATATGTTGGTGACTTCTTGTATCGCGTTAGGTTTGTCTTGTCCAATTATGTGGCCATCTTCCGGACTTTGTTGCCATATGAGCAGGTTACTGTTGAAAAACTTATTTTGTTTCTATTTTATAATATTTTCTTGATTTAGGGGGTCCTAATACAATTTTTCTACACATCAGGTGTTACGCCACCAAATATGCTCCCTCCTCATGACTTCACTTCGGACAAATGCAGAGGTATCCAATCTTGAACCAAATATGTACTTAAAGCCTGGTAATGTGAATTGTCACTGGCATGTTGAATTGAACTTCTAAAAACTGGAAATTTTATTGTTCATCACATCTAAGAGGTAGGGGTGTTCAAATGGTCGGTTCGGTTAAAACCGAACTAAAATAAGCAAACCAATTTTTTTTTTTCGGTTTTCAAAAATAGAAACAAACCGAACCGATTAGATCTATCAACCGATTAAGAACCGAGCCGAACAAACCGAAATAAGTTTCGGTTTTTTGGTTCAGACCAAATTAAACATATTGGTACAAAAAATGTTGAAATGCAGGGTCATTTGACAAAAATGTTGAACTAAGAACAAAATTTTAGAAAATTTTGCACAACTTAACCCAAAACAGAGATCATGCTTTTGCACAACTTAACCCAAAAAATCGTAATTAATGGATCATGCTTTTGCATCATAACAGAGCTCTAATCGCAAATTCAAATAGTTAATGAAAGAAGAAGAAGAAGAAGAAAAATGGTAAATTACAACATCGTGCTTTTGCATTGTAATAGAGCTAAAATTGCAAAAAAAAAGGCGTGATATTACCAACAATCACCGCAGAATCATTAATAAAAGAAGAAAAACAAAAATAAAAGATTAAAAAAGAGAGAGAACATGTCGATCTGGATGAAACTAGGAGTTTAGGAGATTAAAGAAGAGAGGATCAAAGAATTTAAGAGAAGGGAAAAAAGCAAAAATAATTAAATGGGGCTGGGAAACTGGGGAGGGAGGGAAGCACTGCGAGAGATAGAGAGGGGCCCTGGGGAGTGGGGATTTAGGGTTCCGCAATTACACTATTTAGATTCGGTCGGTTCAAATATTTCGGTTTTCAGAACTTTCAAACTGAACCAAATTAAATTAACCGAATAACACCAAAATTTAAACCGAACCGGTCCATTTATACTGAAAAACCGAACCATTTAGTCCAAATTCTTCCAGTTCGGTTTAAAACCAAATAAACCGAACCTTTTGAACACCCCTACTAAGAGGTTGGTCCTTAAGTGAGATTGAGATTATAATCAAGTCACTTATCATCCTTTTTAAAAGACAAGTGACTCTAAAATTTTTGGGCAAGGTCCTGATCTAATTATTACTGCTCATTCCCAGCTTGAAGGGGAAGCAGGAGAACCAACTTTTCGACGTTTGGTTCTTCGGTCAGTTGCTCATATAATAAGGCTCTATAGCTCATCCCTTGTTACTGAAAGTGAGGTAGTATTTTCTTTCTCCATTTTCATACTTTAAGTCGTCTAGACATGTGACAGCAGCTTATAGTTACTCAAAGTTTCCTCTTTGTTGTTACATTTGGAAGTGATTGTATGTTGTTGTATTTACTATTTTTTGGTTTGTCTTTGGCACCTTGGAAGCAGATTTTGGTTGCAGGATGTATTTTGGATATTAGTCAGACCGTTAATTCAGATTTATTACAGCAATTTTTACTATCCTCCTTCTATTAACAGGTGTTTCTCAACATGCTAGTGAAAGTTACTCGGCTTGATTTGCCTTTATGGCACCGCATACTCGTGCTAGAAATATTGAGAGTGAGTTTTTTTTTTTGTTGACTTTGCTCATGACCTTAAAGCACCTGGTTCATATGCTAATGTGGAGTTACGATGCTAGGGATTTTGCGTAGAAGCTTGCACACTTCGTCTCCTTTTCCAGACATTTGACATGTAAGTGAAAATAACTCAAGTATTTTTATTTTATTACCTGTGATATCATCTTTTGTTGTTATTTTTTTTAAGGTTAGGGGGCGAATTGCCCACTAAACAATTTTTATAAATGAAAGAGAAGGTTACAACCTAGTCATAAAGTAAAAAAGTACAGCAAGCATAGAACAGTAATAACAGTAGTTACCGTACCTAATCTTAGGAACGGTAACTGTCTTCTTACAGTGCCAGTACCACTAGTGTATTTCAAGAGCTGTATCATGAATCAATATTGATGCAGTTGTGTTCTGTCTTGTGAGAGAATAGCCCTGTGCTCCTCTCTTGCAAGAGTGACCAGCATCCTGCAGACCATAGATCGACCATTGGCTGTGACACGGCTCTCCTGTTAGATCACCAAATGACATCTATGGTGTCTAGGTTGTTTACTGGCAGGGAAATATTGCAGTGTGCCAGCAGCCCTCTCCATAAACGTTGTGAGTAGGGGCAAAACCATAGGATGTTATCCCTATTCTTGAGCTGATTTGCATAGCAGAGCTTACATTCGGGGGCGGTGCTGCAACCCCTCTTATTTAGTACGTGCTGTGTCAGAAGTCTAACCTGTATGACCAGCCAGAGGAATGCTCTGACCTTTGTAGGGGATTTCAGTATCCAGAGAGCTCGGTTATAAGATGCACTCTATACCTCTGTGGTGTATGAGAGCATACGCAGATGCACTTGTGAATTGCCTGTGTTGTGTCCAACGCCACACGGGCTGTGTTCCCTCATTGTCAGGTGCTATAGAGCATGAGTAGAAGGATGTGACTTTCCCTAGGGACTTCGGGGAGAATGAGTGGCTGTTGTCAGAGCCAAGTTGTGGTATGTCTTGGATTCCATATAGGAGCAGTAATGTCTCAGCCCAATGGCATTTGGGGTTGTTCTGTAACTTCCATAGCCATTTACTCAGTAGTGGGTCATCTTTTGTTATTGTTTTGGTAAATAAAAATTGTTCTTTCTTTAAGTGTCCTTTGCTTCATTTGGCAGGAATCCAAAGAACACAAATGTTGTAGAGAATATGGTCCGAGCATTGGCTTTAGTTGTCTCAAACATTCAGATGGTATTGCTTCTCATTTTGAGTTTGTTTGCTTCTTTGAGTTTATTTGGGTCTTTGTCTATTCAAATCTGAGCATATGGTACTGTAGCTTTTCTGCATACAGATGTAAGCTTTAGAATGGTTAATTGTTTGCAAATTGCAACATAGACACAGCTATTTAATTTCTTATTTCCTTACTAATACCTTTTGATTTTTTTCCGCTTTAAAGCTATCTATATACGGTTTTGTTTGATCTAACTGCAAGCTTAATTTTGGATCATTTGTTTTAGTAAATTTACTGTTTAGTTTTAAGAGATCATACCTCCTTTTGTTCTAGGTTTCAGATTCAAGTGAGGAGAGCCTCGCAGCTGTTGCTGGGATGTTTAGCAGTAAAGCTAAAGGTTTGTAAAAGATTATTTTGTATCAATCTTTTTGTACCATGGCTACAGAGTTTCTCCAGTATGGGGTCCAAATTCTGCACCAAATTCATTTTGATTTAAGTTGAAACCCAATTTAATGTTTCCAACAATAGGTCAGTTGACAAAAGAGAGTGAACGTAAAGGAAAATAAAACCCAGTCAATTCTGTTGCTGTACCTGTATAACTTGGTAATTTACCCACTTATTAAGCTGGATACCAAGTAAACATGCATTTTTTCAGGAATTGAATGGAGTATGGATAATGATGCATCCAACAGTGCTGTTTTAGTTGCAAGTGAAGCTCATGCCATTACTCTGGCAATTGAGGGACTTTTAGGTGTAGTTTTCACTATTGCTACTTTGACAGATGAAGCAGTTGACACCGGTGAGGTAAGAAATGCATACAATAAATTTGAGGAAGTTTTGTAGGACTTGTGGCTCATATTTTATACTTTGAGCAGCTTGCTTCTCCAAAAGAAGAAAATGCTGCAGTTTTGTGCCCTGGACAAACATTTCATATGTGTACTTCTATGGTCTGCTCAACTTGGTTGACCATTCTTGATGCTCTTTCTTTCATTCTGATGAGGTGGCTTGAACTTTTATTTGAATATTATTAGTATTACACTTTTTTTTTTCTTCCTTTTGGCTGAAATTTCTTTGTGAATGAATGGCAGATCACAAGGAGAAGCAATAATATTGGAAATACTTAAAGGGTATCAAGCATTCACTCAGGTTATATATGTGTATATACAAACTTAATTGTGATACTTGTATATCTTTTTTAGGTAGCAAATGAGAGGTTGGTTTGTAATTACGATTTGTCTCTATTTTTTGTTGTGGGAGGAGAGGGGTGTCAAGATAGCAGAAAAAAATATTCAAGTAATACAAGAGGTTTATGCCACCAAATAATATAATTTCTTGCACCCCCTCGCCTAGAATATACTTCCGTTTAAAAATGTTTAATCTGGATGTTTAAAAAGATTCTCAGGTGAACTAACATTGTTTCAGGCATGTGGAGTTTTGGGTGCTGTAGAGCCACTTAACTCTTTTTTGGCATCGCTGTGCAAGTTCACAATCAGCATTCCAACTGAAACTGAGAAGAGAAGGTGATTGTCAATCCTTTAATTTGAAAGCATATATGATTTTATAGCGTGTGCTTATATGGAAAAATTGTGTCGATATGCATGGAAATATTGTGTAAATGTAAACAAGGGAAAAAAGAGAGAAGCAGTACTAATAATTTGCTGATTATTGATTTTGTACTTAGATAGATTTCTTAGTTAAGCTTTTGGCACAAAATTACAGGTTTTTATAGATTTTGCAATTTGGATCAACTTTGTACATGTTTTTTTTGTGCATTCATTTTGACAGTGTTCTCATGTCACCGGGATCAAAGAGGGCAGAACCCGTGCCAGATCAGAGGGAGAGCATTGTTCTTACACCAAAGAATGTGCAGGTAATTTTTTTTTTTCTAACAGTCTATGTAATTTTTAGTTGTTGTTTTACTTGACATTTGACATTTTATATTGTTGATGCTTTTGACATAGGCACTGCGAACACTGTTCAATGTGGCACATCGCTTGCATAATGTCCTAGGACCGTCCTGGAGTTTGGTATGTTTTTTTATTTCTGCTGTCAAATGTTAGTTTCATCCTTGGATATGATAGGCATAGCAGATTGCGTTTTTCTCTACTTAATTTTCCTTTTTGTTGGGTAATGCAATCATAGGTTTTGGAGACACTAGCAGCACTTGATCGAGCTATCCATTCTCCATACGCTTCTACACAGGTTATATCCATTTTCCGTGACTTAATTTTTATGCCTATTCTTTATCATAGCCCTTAGTTTTCATATGATTTAAAATCTGTTTATCTTGAATGTACATGAATTTGCAATGCCTCAAAGATAAATAAGAGTCTGATACTGTAGTATCTCTTGAGGACTTTTGTTCTGTTTGTTCGTTAAATTTCTCAAGTTGTTATTTATTTGTATAAATTCTTAATTTATATGTAGGAGGTATCTACACCTGTTTCACGGATTTTGAGAGAATCATCTGGGCAGTACAGTGACTTCCACATACTATCCTCTTTAAATTCTCAGGTAAGGAGACCAGCATAGGTTAGAAATGCTTTTATGAGCCCATGAATGGTTGTTTTTCCCTGTTGGAAAGTGATATCTCATCATTATCCTCAGCAGAGGGGAAGGGCAATTAAGAAATGTCTATAAAATAGTAAATAACTTGCATATACCTCCCTGTATAAGCCAAGTATATTTTGTGGCAGCCAATTAGTCAGGGTTCCAGCCAGTATGATGTACTGGTTTAGAATTAATTTCTTATTATTTAGTTTTTTAAACTGTCTGGCTTGAAAATAATTTTCGTCTCGCTAGTTGATGACCCCACCCCCACCCCCAACCCCCAACAAAAAAAAATGCCAAATTTATATTTCTGCTGTTAGCTGCTAGGCTAATTTGAGATTTTTTTTCTTGTCTGGAGCAAGTTATTTGAGAGTTCAGCATTGATGAATGTCTCTGCTGTGAAGTCACTCCTCTCTGCATTGTGCCAGCTATCAAGCCAGTTTATATCTGGCCAAAATATAGGGAGTGTTTCATTCTCAGTACAACGCATGACAACAATACTTCTCAACAACCTGCACAGTTAAGTATATTTGTTCTGTTTTAGTGTAAGGTCATATAATAGGCTGTTTAACACTAGGAGCAGGTATAAATGATTGTTATGCAAAATTTGAAAACAAAATGATATAAGGCTATGGCATGCAAAATCACTGATCAGCACCCCCATCCCCGTGCACCACCAACACCTTGCTAACACCAAAACAACCAAAAGTATTTAAGAGAAAAGGAAAAAATAAAGTAAGAGAAATCACAAACGGAAATAATTTTTTAATAGAAAGAAAAAAGCAAAATGATAAGATAAAAGAGTGTGATCTTTAACTGGAATACCAGTAAAGTACTCGTATCTACAAGAGATATCATTGCTCCAACATGATATGCTAACCTTAATTCATCTTGTCCTGCTTTTTAGGAGCTGAGCCTATATGGAATCAAATTGCAACCCATCTTATAGAGGTGATATGATTGATTTTACAATTATTTTTCAAAATCCAAATTATGCACGATCTAATGAAATACAGAATAATTTCAGCTTTCTGATTCCTCCCATCCTAAATTAAGAAGCATGGCCCTTGAAGCATTGGACCAGTCAATTTGTGCTGTTTTAAGCTCTGAAAATCTCCAAGTGAGTATTTAGCATTCATTACCTTATATCAGGATGAATTTAGCAAGTTGTTCTTGGATTTTGATCCTATTGAAAGTTTTACTGTGTTATTGAGTTGCATTTGACATTCACTCCTTGTTGTCTAGTTTCTCTGGCCAACCTTTGTAATAATTGAGTGGTAGATGTTTGAGGAGTTTGGAAGCATGAAAGTATCTGTTTGGTAGCTAGCATTTTCTGTTCGTTTATTTATTGTATCTCGTCTCAGAGGAACACGTAGGACTCGGATTGTAAATGGCATTTGTGAAAATTGAAATCACATGACAATTGCTTGCTGCTTGAATAATTTTTGTATTTAAAGTTATTTTTTGGATTGAGTTAAGTTCCTTCTTGTAGGTGGAGAATGATTGTATTTCTCGGCAGTTTGAGTGCGCACTGCTATCTCCGTTGATAGGTCTCTGCACAACAAACAAGAACCCTGATGTTAATATTGGAGCTCTTAAAATTCTTTTACATGTTTTGGAGGTAAAATTATTTAACCTGACTGAGACTTGTTTCTTTGGTCATTTTTTGACCTTACAAGTCCTTTTGGTAGTTTATAGAAATGTTTGGGCATGTCTGAGGCACTTAAACTTTGGTTGCTTAAGTTGGTACAAACCAAAAGTGTGAAACTCTTTATCCAGTAACAAACTGGTACAATGATCCTTGCAGTTTGGTAATAAATAAATCAATTATGAAATTGCTGTAGTAACTTCAGTTTTCTGTCAGAGGTGTGGAGAAAAGCTGTACCACAGTTGGTCCAATGTCCTTCAAATACTAAGGTGAGTTATCATTTTAATCGTCTTTACCTGATTTTCTTAGTTTTAACGAGATCTGTTGATAAGGCTACGGGCATTTGAAACAAAAAACAAGATCTGTTAATGTTTAGTTTATCTTTCTAGAGCTGTTGCCGATACATCAGAGAAGGATCTTATCCCGTTAGGTTTTCAGGTAAATATCTGAATTAATTATACCAAAGTTTGTTATAGAATCAACACATCAAATTTTTTAACGATATGCAAATCATATGGTCATCTCTTATTATTACAAAACTTATATCTCTTCTTTTGGATGTCTTTCCGATGCCTTGTTTTGCAGAGCATACGAGTTATCATGAATGAAGAGCTTTCAGCCATTCCTTCACAGTGGCTTGATCAGTAAGCATACTAACATCTTGAGTTTGTAATCTGTCCTGAAAGAAAATTTGCATAGGTTTGTCTTTTGATTATAGAAAATTCCTATAAGTTGTGTAATGTGATAGGTTGTCTTAGTACAATGTTTTAATTGGATATCTAGTTAAAAGTGACCCACTGGACACTTTACCTCTCACGATCATTTCCCCTTTCTTAAAATTCGTAGTTTGTCTTTGCTGACAATAAGCAACAGTAATGAAAATTTGGCGAGCACTTGAATTTGAATCCGGAGTTCATTAAAAGATAATGATAATATCGACTTATAGGATCCTTTTCTGACCTATTTTATAATCATAGATGTATGGAAGTTACTGGGGCATATGGTTGTCAGAAAGAAGATTTGAACATCAGTCTTACTGCCATTGGGCTTCTATGGACGGCCACTGATTTTATTGCAAAGGGATTAGTTAACAATCGTGCTCAAGATTCCTCTCTTTGTACAGAAAATGGTACTGGTACTATTACACCTTAGTGTCACTTCAATTATTTTTTTTTTTTGGCTGAATATCTTCATTTTTAATTTTCAGATGTAGCTTCTGATAATCAGAATTTCCCCAGTGATGGTCTTTCTGGTAAAATTATGGTGAAAAGTGTGCCTGATTATAATAAGCTGCTTTTCTCAGTATTCTCTATATTGCAAAAACTAAGTGCTGATGAGAGGCCTGAGGTACTCTTTTTCATCTCCTAAAGATATCTGATGAGATACTATTTTTTTAGTTTAACAAGTGGGAATTAGAGTTGAGCACAAAATCCTAGAAGTTCTAATACCTGGTTTATATTTTGACCTGATTAGTTGGCCTTATTATTCTTTTATTTTCCTCAAGGTAAGGAATTCTGCAATTCGGACCCTTTTCCAAACCTTGAGCAGCCATGGCCAGAAAATATCTAGAAGTATGTGGGATGATTGTCTCTGGACATATGTATTTCCTATTTTGGATCTTGTTTCGCACCTGGTATGCTCCTAAATCCCTGATCAGTCATCCTTTTATCTATTTATGTTTCGTTGCTTTCTTTTAATTGTCTGACATGCTTTTACACAGGCATCCACCTCTTCGAAGGACGAATGGCAAGGGAAAGAACTTGGAACACGGGGTGGGAAAGCTGTTCATATGCTTATTCATCACAGGTATACTATTAAACATTGTTGGTTGGAGATTTATTGTAAATAGTTGTGAATTTTGATTATGCATGCTCTTTTACGGAGCAGGGATGTATGTCCATGAACCAGTATGTTTGGCTTATTTAACCTTTTGTATTGGGTTTTACTTATAAAATATAGTTTCATCTTATTCCTAAAATAATACAGTTGTTTTGGCTAATGAAACTCAATTGTTTACAGCCGTAACACTGCACAGAAACAGTGGGATGAGACAATTGTTTTGGTGTTAGGTGGCATAGCACGGCTGCTACGTTCTTTCTTTCCTCTGCTTCAGAGCTTACACAATTTCTCATCTGGTGAATTGCCCATTTCTCAAGATAATGTGGTTGCAATTTTTTTTTGTTGGACTAAGGATTACCATAATGACAACTCGTCTGATCCTTAGCCTTTTTTTGGTTCAGTAGTATTTTGAGTCTATCGAGGCTTTATTTAATTACGGTTGTCTGAGGTTTAATTAGGTCCACTTATGGTTGATTAGCAACTATGTGATTCCTGCTCAGTTACAGTAGGCATGTGAGTGCATCAGTAGGAAGGTTGCTTGTCAGTATTTATTGCTACTGCGAGTGTGTATCTTGTGTTAACTGCATTTGACGGCGTGCATGCAATTTCAGGATGGGAGATTTTATTAGAGTTCGTCAAAAACAGCATCTTGAGTGGTAGTAAAGAAGTTGGACTTGCTGCAATAAGCTGCTTGCAAACTCTTGTTAGCTCACATTGCCCAAAGGTAATATTTTGATTTTCATTCTTATCAAGGAGTTCTTGTTGTTAATAAAGCAAATACATTTTTCTTCTTTTGTTAAAGCTTAAAAGTGGGATAAGTGAGATATTTATCTTGTTGAAGAAGAGTGTAATAGTTTATTCATTTTTGCTAAAATTTGTTAGGGAAACCTCGAAGCCTCCTATATCAAATCTATGCTCGAAGTCTATGAGCTGGTCCTTCAAACTCCAAATTACAAAATTAACTCAGCTGATAAGGTGAAGCAGGAGATTCTACATGGTCTTGGTAATACATTGAACTTTGCATAACCTTTGTGCAAGCTCCATTTTGGGCTGTAACTGGTTTTTCATTTTCTCTATTTTGGTTAATGTAGGAGATTTGTACTTCCAAGCTCAATCATTGTTTGATACTGACATGTATCTACGGCTCACATCCATCCTTCATACAACAATCCGGAATTCAAAGGGCTCCGATGACTTTGAGAATGAAGTGGTACGTTGATGTTCTAGTAGAAATTGAACAAATAGCTTGCCCAATTAAGCAGTCAATGTGTTACAAAATATTTTTGCGTTTGTGTTTGGAGTTCCTTTGGTTTATAGTTATTGGTTTTATTGAAAACTTATCTTGAAAACTCTGATCAGAGTTGTTAGTCAATTGAATTGTTTTTAACTAATGTTGTGGGCCAATCATCTATCTTTTAACATTGCGCCAACTTCAAGTGACATTTTAGTGGTACAGTTTTCTCCTTTCTTAATATTTAACTTTCTTGTTTATTTATTGATGTATTTCATTGATTAATTGTTTTAGTTAACAAACTAGAAAATGTATTCTCTCTTTGAAACCTGACCAGTTTTGTACTGATAATTCTATTGATCTAGTTATTCCAGTATTGTTTTTTTCTTTTAATGCTTACAATTGAACTTTGATGCTTTAGGGTAATGTATCTCCAGTGCAAAGGACTGTCCTTGATATAATACCAAAGCTCCGACCAACTAGTGCTCTTCCTACAATGTGGGCCCCCCTTCTTCATGAGCTCCTCTGCTATCTCAATGGACTCGAATTATCGACAGACAAAAGAAAAAGTGGCAAAGAACAAAGTGGTGGCCTCCACAAGGATGCCGGTAATTGGCATCTGGTTGTTGTTTTGGTTACTTTAATATACATTATGCTGTATGGTAAATGGACTGTCTAACATTACAAAACTGACAGTATGTCTTTTGTGTTGGAAGAGGTACATTATCCTGTTATTTATTCTAAACCTAAAGGGCCCGTTCGGCAAGAGTGGAATAGAGGAATAGAGTGAAAAAGATGTTATATTCCTGCCGAACAAGAGAAGAAGTGAGTGGAATTGGAGAATTGGGAATAGTGGAATTGGGTTTGAACTTTTGCAGTCAAACTCCTGTTTTTTACATTTGAGTCCCTCCGCTATTCCTCCATGAGCCAATTCCTTATCCCATAGGAAAGATGGAATAGAGGAATTAGCATTTTTCAAGAGATGGATTTGGCTCATTTATCTATACTCTTCCACTATTCCACTCTTCCACCATCAACCGAATACGATTGAAATAGTGGGGAATTGAAGCCTATTCCAAATTCCACTTTTCCTCATTTATCCTCTATTCCAATGGTTTGCCGAACGGGCCCAAAAGGTTGAAGCTAGATCTAAGCAGAAACCCTATAGAAAGAGCAAGTAAAAACCAATATGTACTTCTCTCCAGCAAATTAAATGAACCAGGCCAATTATGATAGTGAGTTGGGCTGTGTTATACATTGGTGGTTGATGGTGATGTTGGTGAATGACACTGATACTAACTGGTACCTTGATTGACAGGGGTAGGACCTCATTCCCCCTTGGACTCTTCGGAATCAGAGGCGAACGATACGATTACATATGGTTGGAGTCCATTGTTTGTAGAGAAGCTTCTACCTATTATTGTGGATCTCTATGTCCATGCTCCGCCAATTGAAAGATTTGGCATCTCTCCTGAACTAATAAAAGGTCTTGGGAGGTAAAGTAAACAACTCAATGTTTTTATTCACCTGTAATATATAGATTTACATCATTCATTATCTACAACTCAAAAATTGCGTCTTGCTTATGTCAGTCAGTTCCTGACAACTGCAATTTTTTATATCATCTTTATCTTTGTTCCTTTTGGCTTTAAATATGGATTACTTTTGCGGTCTGCCCGTATTACTGGTCACAACCATTTATGTTACTTGGTATCTAGTACTGAAATCCCCAAGTACAAGATACTGAAATGCCATTACTTGTTAGGTGCATGAATACTAGGAGGGACAACCCGACAGGCTCCCTTTGGAGGATTGCACTCGACTGTTTCAATAAGCTTGTGGCTGATGATGGCAGAAGTCCCTCACTTTTGGATGCCAAAACTGAGACAACTGTATATAGGCTTACTAGAGCACGACTGTGGAAGGAAGTAGCTGATGTGTATGAAATATTTCTCGTTGGTTCATGTGGCCGTGCATTGACCTCTGATGTGCTAAAGGCTGATGAGCTGATTGAGATGAATTTTCTTAAAGTACTCGGTGAATATGTGCTAAAAGGCCAAGTAGATGCTCCTGTTGAGGTACATCTATTACTTCTTTTACTTCTTTTGGAACTCTTCCAGCTCATCTGTTATTTACCAAAACATTAGTGGTATGCTTATCGTGATTAGTACCTTTATGGTATGCTTAATAGGTCTGTGTATGTTTTGTTTGCAGTGTGTTTTGTGGTTTTCATTGCCTTGTTTTGACCTAGGGTTTCTATGGCTTTTGGTTTGTTGTCACTTGTTAGTAGCATGTTGATCTTGAAGTTTGTTCTCTCTTTTCAGTTGCTTATGCTGGATCTAAAGATTTTATTTTAGTTCTTAAAGGTTTTGTTATTGTGGTTTGCCAGCCTGATAATGGCCAGGGTAAAAAATGAGTTGATTGTACACTGGCACTGGCGCTAATTTCTTTTGGTTCCCAACTCATTTTCTGGGTTATTTACAAGTCTTAAGACATTGTTTTCTTGCAGTATTTTATGATTTTATATTATCGCAATATCTTCAATTATCCTCTCAGCTGAAAGCAGTACTTGCATGTGATAATTTTTTATAATGGTATAACCAAATAGCATCAGTTGTTTTAACTCATCTAAATACATGTATCTATGTGCAGATATTAGAGAAGCTGGTGACAACCCTAGATCGATGTGCATCTCGAACAGGATCTTTGCCTCTTGAAAGTGTTGGACTCTTGCCTCCAAACTGTAGCAGATTCTCCCTTAGTTGTTTGCAGATGATGTTTTCTCTGTGCAGGTATGTCTTCCTTGCTTAAGTTGTATTCATCTTACGTAAATTGTTGTGAAGTTACTTTAGTTGTCAGTAATACAATCTACTGTTGTAATTGTACTTCATTGGATCAGTTTAGCAATCCTTTTATTTGAGAAGTTCAGTTCGACTTGCTTGATTGAATTGTTCAAGAGATCTTGATCTGAATCTACCTGCTAACTTACCGTCGCATCCTGAATGTTGAACATTTATAATGAAGTATGGACTTTTGGGCAAATTGATCCTATTTGTTAACATCTTTGGATCATAACCTGTGAATTGAACCTGTGTTTTCAAAAGAATTGAAATGAAGTACCGACTGGCTAAGATCGGTTCATTAAATGAGGTCCTAAATCCTAATTGACCCTATACTCAGAGAAAATCGTGAAATTAAATCATTTCATAATGTATATCCTCTACTTTTTTGGTTGGATCTGGTCACTCTTAGGCTATCAGGTACTGGTCAACATAAATGTAGGTAGAGATTTGCTAATAACCTCTAATTAAAATGTACATAGGTCAAAAGAAAAAAAAAGTTCTGAAATAATTAAACATGTGCATGCTTGTTAAATACTGCATATTTTCTGATAGTCTAATTTGCTGACTACTGGTTGCAGTTGCACATCAGCAGATAGCTGGCCCCCTTCAAGGTCAGAAGTCAGCAAAGTTTCGATCATGATTCTTATGAAGAGATGTGAGGTTATACTAAACCAGTTCTTAAAAGACGAGAATGCCTTGGGTACTTCATCATTTGCCTTTTATATATATAATTTTTTTCTATCTTAATCCCGAGCACAAAGGATCCTCAATAAATATTGTTTGATTCACAGGTGAAAGTTCATTACCTGGTGTGAGAACTGAAGAGGCTATTGTCGTCCTTCAGGAGCTTGCTCGGCTCATTATTCATTCTGACACTTTGGCCTCTCTTCCTTTACCGCCATATTTAAAGGAGATATTGAAGAACAAGGAATCTTGTGAGCGTGTTCATTTGTTGGTGTTATTCCCATCACTTTGTGAGCTTGTTGTGTCAAGGTTTGGCAAATTATTTTCTCTCACAATGGCCTAAATTCTCAATTTCTTGACCTCAAATTTTGCCTATGTTGTGACTGCTATGTATATGGTTGATTTTACAGGGAAGCAAGAGTGAGAGAACTTGTTCAAGTGCTTCTTCGACTAATATCCTCAGAACTTGGGCTGCAACATCTGTCTTGATTAATCTAGACTTAGATTATGTCTTGATTTTCATTTTATTTGAGGTTTGTTTGCTGTGTTCTTTTGATTCGTTGGAGCACATTTGTGAGTTACCTTTTTTTTTTTTCTTGTGTAATGCCTTATTCTTGTAAAGAAATTTTAGAAAAGAAATATAGGGAATTTAAATATAGTTAGTCTTTTACTACAGGAATCACTTTTATATTTGATTCGTACCGTATTATTTTTTTCCTAGCAAATGTTAAAGAAACAGCTGACATACCTAGTCTCTGGAGAATACAGTCTCCAAGTTTTAGATAGTGTTACAGCAGAAGGGATGCAAATAGGATGTACACAGAACGGATAAGGAGCGTACATTTGCAAACTATATTGAAGTTTGCATTTTGTCCAGTGGATACTAGGCAGTCATCAAATTTCAAAACTATCTTCACATCAATGCAGATACAGATATCGAATGAATAATTGATAACAAATGTAAATTTGGAACGAGTAATTGATGAATGGCATGCGGTGGTTTTTTTTGGTAATCTGACATGATCACAATTTCATTTCTGATTAATATTTTTAATTTAAATATCATATGATTAATATGAATTATAGATGTTATTTTATTTCATAAAGGTAAAGTATTTTATGTCAAATACCGTAAATGGTGTTCGGTTAGTGTATAATAAGTGGAAAAAAAATCAAAGAACGTTAATTTTTTCCGACTTCTTTATCTTGTACAAAACAAACTAAAATTTTCTGATATTGTATCTGCATGCATTAATTAAAAGGTAACCGTGATCATTACATATTTTTAAATTTTTAGTTTACAAATTTTATTGAAAAATAGTTGAGGTAATTAAATTCGGGTCAATTTCTTATGCCATTTAAAGATAAATAAATTAAACGTATGACATAGGGAACTATAAATTTACAGAAATAACTTGGACGATGACAGTGTCAGCATCATACTTAAAATCGGTCCAAGGCATCAACTTAGTAACTTACCCAATGCAGGTTTAATTGAATCACAACCAGCTCGTCCAATTAACCGGCCACCGAGGGAATCGTTCAGCCCCACTTCGATCCTATATTTCAATTTTTGTTTTAGTCCGTCAAGTGACGCAGTGATCCTGCCGGGTTCAAGGCTTTTTGGCAACCAAGTGTATAACTGAACTTGTTTTAGTCCGTCAACAAGTGACGCAGTCATCCAGCCAGGTTCAAGGTTTTTTGGGAACCAAGTGTATAACGGAACTGCCTGTATAGGGGTCATATGCCACGTGTTTTTCATGTCTTATTGTGTCTTACATTTCTTATTTCTATTTAAATTCAAATAGTGTTTCCAAATTGATATGATTTCCATATTAAAATATGCATAGAGATCAAATTTTATATTTTTTTGAAATTTTTTTACTATTTTTTTTTTCAGATAAGTACAAAATTATTATTTTTAGATGGTCCATAAACAATAATTTTGTACCTATAAAAATAATAAGCATTTTTAAGAAAATATAAAATTTGGTCTTCAAATAATTTTAATATGGAGATCGTGTTGATCAGTTTGATTCAACTATTTGGACTTTAAAATATTATTGTGATGCTAGCCATCATCACAAACCTTTGCCTCCGTACGTTTAAGCATATTTTATTATAACTCTACACAAATTATATTTATATACAATTCACGTTTAACATAAATTTAAATAGAGTTCATACATAATTTTATACTTTAGCAAATAAGATTTACATATGTCCCATTTGTACCGATGGACTTATCGAGATCCAATATATCCTCTACGACAAAAAAAATAAAATCATTTTTCATAATCATCGTCGTCATCTTTCATAAATTAACAATGAAAACATATAATGATGCTAGGAAAGTGGATTTTAGAATCAAGTCAGCAAGATGTAAGTACATTAAAAAGAACTGAGTTTTCTCATTCACCCTGATCCACACGATTATATTTATTTTTTCTTTATGTATCATATTTCTTTTCTTATTAAATTAGATGTGGTTGATGTTCCAGAAATTTATACAAAGTTTTAAAATGATACAACCTTTTTTGTATTTTTCTACATGGATTATGATGGGACTTATGACTTATCTATGGTATAAGTCTTTAACATTTAAAAAAAATATTTATTACACCTAATTTACCATATATATGCAAGAGTTTCTACAGATAAAAAATTTCAGCGCCTAATTTGTTCGAACAAATCGGAGCCGTTCGTTTATCAAAATATCTGAAAGTTGAACGGGGTTTACCTTACTCTTTTATGATTATCCAGTATCCATCAATCCATGGAGAAATTTCCAAAAGAAATCGCAAGTTCGCAACGCATATAGGCCCAAACGACCCCCTATAGGTTTCATGGTCCAATAGGCCCATAAAAATTAGCATAATTTAACATAAATCCCCAGGTCTGTTGCTGGCGCCTCCCCTCTCCTTTTCTCTCTTCCCTCGCAGTAACGCGTGCATAAATCCTCTGAAGGTATGTTTCGACTTTTGGAAACTGGTAGGCTTTTTTCTTAATTCCACCTTTTCTCTGATCAGAATCAGTAGTTTCTCTCTGTTTGTTTTCTCGTGCGATGCGGTGTTTTTTTTCCCCTAGTTATATGCGGGGCTAGTGCTGCATACAAGGTGTTTGTACAAATGCCTAGACGGTTATTATAGCCGCCATCTGTCTTTTCTTTTGCACACACACACTTCTTATATACTGGCATGTAGTCTTTCATTAATTTTATCCGGAAGGGAGATTAAGAAAGCACAATAATACTTTGGTTTTGTTCTTAGCACACTGCCACAGCTGTGCCCCTAACTTCTTTGCACAGGTGGCTGAATGAAGGTGGGATCAATCCTGTCAGATAAGCAAGAGCCTTATGAAATTAAGTATTATGAGACATTGTCATAGTATGATCGTAAATCAGTATGATCTTAATTTCGTAATTAACTGCTATATTGTGTTTCATATCCTTCAGTATTTTGTGCCTCTCTATTTACAGGATACTCTATTGTCGATGTTCCATGTAGTTGCATATCTAGTGTAATTTGTATTTATCTTCTAAGTTGCCCTCTTGCTTGCTTTGCAATATCCTTGTTACTAACCTCCTTTTTGTGTGTATGTCTCTTTGTTGTAGATTGAATATGGGTTCACTGAGTGCTGGGTTTTTGAAGGGCTTGAAAAGGATGGCAGCACAAAGAAGTTCACTAGGTGGTTAATTTTTCCATTCCCATAAAATGTTAATTCAATTGTTATAGTATTTTTTACTCATTTTGGATCTGAAGTATGACAGATGAATTATCTGATATTATGACAAAAGCATTCCGTACCAATCTCTTCTTTAGTTGAATATGGTCCACAGGCTTTTGGGTTATCTGATTATTTTACTTTATGCAGACCTCAGTACAAAATCTCTCGCATGCAATTACTCAACCTCGTCATTCAATGAATTCCCGGAGATGAATAACTTAGACAGTGACAAAACTATAAACACAAAAAGAGGTGTTGGGCCAGAAAATGTTGACCCCGAAAAGGGTTGGGGCTTCAGGGGTGTTCACAAGGTACCAATTCTCAATTAAATTTTTCTAAAAATCCATTCTAGATCCAATGCATAGATTAGACCTTCACTTTGAGAGTAGCTTGTCTAACTAGGCCTCAATTGGTGGTAACTCGTACCTTTTCTGGTATGTGCATGCTAGAAAGTATTGTTTTCCACTATCAGCCTATTCTTTTTTTATCTTGGTTTGTGTGCACCAATACACATCTGGCAGTGCTTTTTTTTTTGTTTGTTTTTAATTTGGGGTTTCCTTTCAAGTACCAGAACCAGCCAATCTGCCGGCACAAGAACAAGGGATTGGCTGGGCTGAGCCAGAAACCTTGGTCCTTGTACACAGAAGAATTTTTTTGGCTCGGCCCATGTACAAGGACCAAGGTTTTGCCAGTATATTGCATTACTGGCTTGATATTCATGTTTTGTTGATAAATTTCAGCATTCCATTTTATTTAGGCATTTCTTTGTGGAAAAGTTGGGGAACCACCAGTGCAGAAAATACTAAGGAGTGGACGCACAGTGACAATATTAACTGTTGGTACTGGTGGAATGTACGATCAGAGATTTGTAGGAGGTAATGATGTGCCAAGGCCAGTACAGTGGCATCGTATTACAATACACAATGAGAGTATAGGCAACTATGCAGTTCGTCAGTTGGTGAAGGAGTATGTTTATTTTCCTTTCCTCTAATTATCTGGGAGGTTATGTTATTCCTTCCAACAGAATTTTTTTATTTACATTTTCGTAGAATTTTTTTTTTGACAGATAAGTTGTCAAAAGTTTGGCAACATAATAGTTCTGATTGTAAGCATAATTTTATGGATATTTTTTTTTACAATGAAAATGTTGGAACAAGGCCGCTGAATCGTAGAATTGCGGAATGTACCATTGTGGTTATTCTAATTAAAACAAGTATCTAAAATTACCAAATAATTCTTAAAAACAAGAAAACTCACACCTATTGTGCTTTCTTTTATTAAAGGGGCTAATTATTGGCCAAGACAGTGATTTAAACTGGTAAATGCTTTCTGTAACTATCTTTTTGTAAAATCTTGTGAGCCATGCAGTTCTCCAGTATTTGTTGAGGGAGATATAGAGACTAGGGTCTATAATGACAGCATTACCGGTCAGGTGAAAAACATAGCTGAGATTACTGTGAGGCGTGAAGGTATAGTCAATTGCTTTATTGTTAAAATGTGCTTCTCTCAACAACATTTTCTTTTTTCATATAGAAAGGAAGTTAGATGAAAATGTTTCGAGAATAATTCATTGTGGGCTTGTTTAATATGTAGGCAAAATTCGGTTAATTAAAGCAGGAAATGGTGCTGCAAATTGGTCATTGGATGAGCTGAGTAAGCACTATCTCTGGTGTTTTACGTTTCTAATTGAATATTTTCATGCTTGTTGGTTTATTGAATATATTTGACAAACTCAAAAAGTTATTGGCAAGGTTGTAGTGTACCTGTTGGATGAGTGGATCAGACAATGGACATTTGAAAAAAAATGATAATATTAACAATAATCTGTCTTAACCAACAAGGTAACAGATCATGTCAGTGTTTTTTGCAAATATGTGAAATGTTTATGTAACCTGCAGAAAGTCTTATGTTACCATTTGTCCGATCTAAAATACTTGTACATATATGCAATGGCATCAAGCATTATCATTCCGCGAGGATAGCTGAGGTAGTAGGGTGTATCTGACAGCCCGATTGAAATCTAGTTGTTCAGCCTGGATCTTTGTTAATGCCTTCGATGCAAAATCCACCATCAATTTTCTTAATGAAAGAATCCTGCCATCTGATCATGATATAGCAAGCAGCGTGGTGCTTCAATTAGTTATAATTTCTTTTTGTTTGCTTTTTCCTGACTTCTCCAATACTAACTTCTCTTGTCCTTGATTCCATGTTTCAGGGGAAGGGTTGCTCTAAGTTCTGGTGACCTATTGTTCCATGAGCTACAGGAAATTGAATGAACGACTATTGTATTTGCCTGTGTTATCCTTTCTTGGAATTGGGTTGTCTATTTCCTCTCAGTATTTGCTTGGTACTAGTGATAATATCGCATTGAAGTTCATAAATATTAGTGCCTCCCTGTTGTCCTTTTGTTGGAACTTCTGTGGTTTTAGTACGTAGTTACGAAAGATTATTTGGTAGTAACTTAGTCTGGTGAAAGTTCACAATTTTTTCTGAACTATTTTTTTATGCATTTAAATGTTAGCTGCAATCATCAGTTGCTTAACTTGCATGAGCTTTTTGAATTGAACCGCTCATTAGTGCCCCTGGTACGCCGTATTGTTAATCATTATATTTCATTTTATTTTTGAGGTCTTTTGATTCTCGCACAATTGCTTTCGTGAGATTAGGAAATAGGTACATACCTTGACGAGTAGTTCCAAGAGCAATTTGAAATTCAAGATTAATTTAAACTTAAATTTAAAGTTTATGATTTGAATATGATACAAACATAATTCAAATAGAGTTTTTGTTTTATAATATTAGAAAGTTTTACAAGATGGATAAAAAAAATATTTGGAGATCAAATTTATATATATTTTTCAGAATTTTTGTATTATTTTTTAAATAGGTAACATACTTGATCCTCATATTTTGAGCCATTTGAAAATGAATGATTATCTACCTATTTAAAGAAATACTAAAAAAAAGTTATAATTTTTTTTATTTTAAGTCTATTTTTTATATGAAAATATGAATCCATTGCTAGTACCAATTTGTACTTTGTACTTTTCAAAGTACTGTTGTCTCACTATGAAATATATAACATTATTTTGTATAATTTATTAAATCCGTAAATACTTAAAAGATATGGATCGAAAAAGAATAATTTGAATATAATATGAAATATTGTTATTATGAGTTATCTAAAACTTTCAATCTCATTTCGTGAAGTTTATCTAAAACTTTCATTTCTTAACTATGAATTGTGGAATTCCCAACTCCACCCATTGATGCCCTTATTTATTATTCATCTTATTCTAAACTGTAAAATTGTATCCAAAAAATTCACGGTACATATAGAAAGGTGTTTTATTTCTTAAATGGAGGAGGAACAGATGAATAAAAGTATGAACAAAATTTACTGCTATCTATTCTTTAAACAATGAACATGGGAGATAGAACGACAAAATAAAATGTTCCATTGTAAAGTAAAAAATATCTGAACGTAAATATAGGATCTTTGCAATTTATCTATTTTTCTTTCCAACAAAGCAACAGGTTCCGCCAAGCTCTTCTCTCAAACTTCCATCTCTCTTCGCACTGCCATTGTCCAATCTCTACTCTTTAAGAAAGTTATAGCAAACCCTACCTTACATAAAAAAATAAACCCTACTCTTAATTAAGCCAAGATCAACAATCAGGCAACCCTAACACCAAGGCACCATGTAAAAAATTCCCTCTAAGAAGAGAAACCATAAAAAATTTAGAAATAAAACGTAAATCAAACCTTTTTCAATCTCTGACACAATAAGAACTTTCAAATTGACATTTTTTTCTAAGATTTGGAAATTGAGTCGAGCGATCGAAGCGAAGAGATAAGGCGGGGTAGGAGTAGAGACGAAGAGATGAAGCCTGAATGCGAGGGAGGTGAGGGAGGGTTAGAGTTTATGGAAGGAGAGGGTGCGCACGGGTAAAAAGAAGCCAGCATAGAGAAGAGAAGGGGTGGTACAGAAGAGGAAGGCGACAGACAAGACCAAGAGAGAAGCAAAGAAAAGCTACATATCAGATCGACACGTAGCGAAGAGAAGGACATGTACTAGCGCTTTAAAGAAATCTATCTTTAATCATCGGATTCTGATCAAACGGTGCAGAAGATTTGTGTTACTGTTGGAGTACTGTAGCACCTCCCATGCAGATTTATATATATATATATATAGAGATAGGCTACTGTGCTTTGCAAAGCAAACTGCCTATTGTGTTTTACATTTTAAGTCATTGGATATGCTTTAAGATTCGTGCACATCAGTAGATCAATGAATTTGAAAATTTCGCTGATGGGGTTGACTGGACAAATCCAGTTTAATGAAACAGCCTCCTCCGCCTCTCTCTTCACGCGACCCAGCGAAGCTCTTCGTGCGACCTGGCCCCGATCCCCTCTCTCAACCACACGGCTCTGGCAGCTCAGGCGCCTCCTTCCCTCTCTCCGTCTCACGCTAACAGCACCTTCCCTCTCTCTGTTAAAAGGCGCGGCATCGGCTCACACAGATTGGCCACCGAAACCCTAGAATCATCTGTCGATCCTCTCCTGTCGGGTCCTAGGTAATCCGTCTCCTCTTTGCTTGCTTGTGTATCTCTGTGTATTTTTGTCCTAGGTAATCCGTTACTATTCAAGTTTTGCTTCTTTGTTTTGCAAAATTTTCCTTGGTTTGTTTTTATTTTCATCATTTTTGGTTGGATAAATTACCGTAATTCATGTCATTATTGATGGATCATAGTAACCCAAATAATATTGATGGATGTGCCACATTTTTCCACAAAGATCGGTTCACTAATGTAAAGAAGTATGAGATATACCACTAATTTGTCAGAATTTTTTTCTGTATTCCATGATTTCATTTTCATGAATTGCATTGTACTACATTATCTCTTTCTTTAGGTTGTGGAGGCCTCATTATCTCTTTCTTTAGGTTGAGTTCAACAAGGCAGCACAGTACTGCACTTGCTGGTACGGTATGTTTTTTGCCAACCTATTTTTGTTATCAGTTTCAGTTTCTTCTGCTGTGCAAATACTGCACTTGCTGATTTATGTAAATTTAGCAGATACAATATTCCTTGTCAACACAATTAGTGTTGAGATTCTAAACAGTCTAGGATTTAATTAGTTCTCTTTAAGATGTTTGCACAATTAGTGAATGGCAGAATCTCTTTAATCAGTATGTTGACGGTCTGGAAATTCTCCCTGTTCAATCGGCACCAGTGAATGGCAGAATCTCTTTAAAACCCCTTGTACCCCTTTGATTTCATATTCTTTGTAAGTAGTATCCTTTTAGTATAAACAGACCTTAAATTACACAGTAGCATTATGTGGACATAAAGGTCACGACATTAGGCTTATTAGGTTTAGGATTTAGGGGATTAATTAGGTCATTGGAAGAAAAGAACAAACATTTTTCTGGCACAGACCATGTATAAGGGTGCTATATTATGATTATCGGTCCTGACAAGGCAGTTTGGTTCCTGTCCTATTCAGCATGAATCAAATTTTATCGTTTTTAATTTTTTAGTGATCACATAATGTAATTTTATTGTATTGTATTTTTTTTTGTAACAGCAAGGACATGTACAAGAAATTATACTGAGTCTGTCCCTACTTATGTTGATTCTTCTAATTTTACTGATGTAGTTGATAGAGGGTTGAGATGGTGAACTAGGAAGACACTGATGAAGAAGAATAATAAGAAGACTTGGCACCAAAAGAACTGAGGCTTACAAAGGAAGCAATACAGCTGAAATATATTTTATAGTTTTTGTGTAAATTTGTTGTATGCAAATTTTGTCATGAAAAATTGGTTGTATGAAACTGATGCTGTCAAGAATTTGAGACTAGGGTTGTTTTGAAACTACTATTATATTGTTTAGGTTGGTAATTGAGCAGTGTTGAAAAAAAATTCTGTCAAGAATTTAATAGATGAATTTTGTTGCTCAAGCTTTTTGATGAGCATGAACAAATATATTATTATTTTGTTGTTACTATTAATTTAAAGTAAAAGGATGTTATTCTGTGTTGTTACGGTTATTCTTTTGTGTTGCTCAAGCTTTTTGTTGCTCGTTTGCTAGTATAGGTTGAAAAAGTAACTCAGTGTACTAATAATTATATAGCAACTTTTTTTGCTTGCATAAATCGGTTGTTAAAACGAAACAACATAAAATATATGATGTATCATAATCATATACATAAAAACGAAACAACATAAAATTCATAATTATTGTTTACAATTAAATCATAATCGGCAGCCAGAGCCCTAAAACCACACTTGGCAAAATACCATCTAGTTATTTACATCCACCGGCACCAGACAAATGTTACGAGTTACTACTACGGTGATCCCTCATCAGCGTCATCAATATATTTCAGTAGTCAAAATTTGCATCATGCATAGGGCAAATTGACATGGCAACTTCATGCGAAGCCTGAGATAAATTAGAGGTACAAGACAAATTCATCAATGTCGGAAGGGGTAGTACCAACTGGTACCAGTCACATATCCATAACAGCAAATCCTAGTTTTTAAAAAAATGAAGGAAGAATAGATATTGTAAGAATATATTGTACCACACTAGCCAAATCAAAAATTGAAATCCTTCAAATATAAATAACAGAAATTGAACTTACCTGGATCAAAGGATCATCAAAGTCAGCTAAACCATATTTGTTCCTTGATCCATAATCTCCCCATATTTTGAATAAAGGCCTATGTAGCACAAGTACAATCATGCTATCAAATGTCAAATGTCAATTGAACAAGTAGCATTATTTGGTAAATTAACACCTTAAGTAGCTTTAATCTGGTTCTAACAATTCTAAAACCCTGACCCTAATTTATAGCTTTTATAGTGGTTTCAGTATCAAACAGAGCCGAAATGCATAATATACCAAAATCTATGTGAGCCAACAGTCCAATAAAAGGAGGCTCGTAACTTGTGATACACCCAATCAAGGGGAGATTCTATGAGACTAGTACCTGATGACCAGATGTACCCAAAAAGCATCAGCACAATTCAGTGTGTTAATCTCTAGGTCTCAAATTACTGTGTATTAAATGGTTCCACTTCAAAGATGTATAAGAAAACAAAGGGGTAGTGGGATTTACAGACACAATCACACAGTTCACAGTGAAATAAACAAAATTCATTTCTTTCCTGCGCTAGCAGTCTCTCTGACAGCAGTAAACATTTAATTTTAACCTCAATACATGAATCAAAGAAGAGGAGAACAAAGAGAGAGAGCTTACCGAAACGAGAAGCGAGAGAGAGAGAGAGAGAGCTCTAGTGCGCCGTTTCCGCGTGAGAGTTTCCAGCCACGCGAGAGGGGGTTTGTGCGATGTTTCCGCGTGAGAGAGAGAGAGAGAGAGACGCGAGAGAGACGAACCCTTCGCTGTTTGAGTTACCGGAGCCGTCGTCGAGTGGTGGTGCGCCCTTTTCCGATGCTTTCTCCGTTCCTACAGTGTGCGAGAGAGAGAGAGGGGCTTGAGAGATGATTTTTGTGTGGCTAGAACCTAACTGGACGTATCCAGTGAATTTTAATTCAAACCAGCGACAAAAATAAGAGGTGATCTGATATGTTTGGCACGAATCTTGAAGCAGATCCAATGGATACAAATGCAAAGCACAATGGACAGTTTGCTTTGCAAAGCACAATAGCGTATCTCTCTCTCTATATATATATATAATATATAATAGATATGGGTGCCACTGACAGAATCATAATTGTTTTTTAAAATATCCTTCTTTATAAAATTATTAAATAAAATATCTCTCTTCAAAAATCTTTAGCAAAATATTCTTTTGATCCTATTTTTTTTTTCCTTCCTTTCCATCCTCTCTCTTCAAAAAACAATGGTACAAGCTATGTATCATTATTCAATAAAAAAGATACTAGAAAGTCTAGTAAATTTTATTTTTATATTTCTCATATCAACTAAATATATTGAAACAAAAAAGAACTGAAATCCATATTTAACAAAAGTTAAATTATCAATGTAGAGTACAACCTGAGATGTATGAGTTAATATTCCTTTTTGTTCTTATTTCAAATTAGATGAAGATCTAACAATAAAGAATATATAGTAACTAATAAATGATCCTCATGCTAGAAGATTATAAAATTATCGGGATCAAAAACAACATTTGAAAGAAATATATATAGAGAAATATATATAGAGGGACAAATTATCTATAAAATTTAAAAATTTGATGTAGTTGTATTAATATAAAAAGTTATTGTGTTAATATCAACATCTTTTTTAGGTGGGGTTTTTGTTTGATAATTGTAAAAATAAAAATGTATTTTATAAAATTCTCCGATAGAATCGGGTTGCAGCTTGCAATCCCTCACTAAATGAACAGAAGCAGCATAAATGTAATTAGGCAAAATCAGGATTTGATAAATGATTGTTAAGGAACTTCAATCACTATTGATTAATTACTGTATTCATTTTCAACACTGCCGATCACATCAATGACCATTGTTCACTATATTGATTTTCAAATTAGCGACTTATTACAACTGATAATTAACAGAAAAGGCAAAATGCTCTTGCTATATATATCTGCGCACCGGTACAGGTTCAATTATAACATCGTCGGTATACGATGCAAGTTTGTCGCGGATTTTATTAGATAGATCATAGATGCGGTCTTAGCACAGTCTGCTTCTCCCTTCCACGGTTCCACCTGTGCACCTCATGCGAGACGTGGCGAATCTCTTTCACACGCGTCCTGTTTGTAGAAAACCTCCACCGGCGGTGTGCACCAGCAAGACTGGAAGAGATCAGCCTCATCTAAAGTAGCCCGGATCCTTTGTGGTGAACAGTATGACTACCCGTACTTCGGCAGGTGACTGACGAAGTGACGAGCTCGGGTACAATTGATGTACTACCGTTTTATGAATGGATTTTCATGGAGACTCTTGTCCGATTTGTCTGAGGCTACGGAGAATCCGGATGTGATCGGAAGAAGACAAATCGGACTCGGCGAAACGGGCGTGGATGTTCACGTGAATACATGAATTGCAGCACGTCTGGACCCGAGTGCCAAGTTAATTACAAGAACCGCTTTGGCTTATGCTCGTCAATGCATTTCTGCATGAATTGTAGCTTCGTCGATCGCCTGCCACGTCTCAGCTCTATCTTCTCACAAGTAGTTCGGTTCACTTGTGGCACTCTGCTGTGTGAGCTAAATTAATTAGCATGGGTCCGTTCATCTCTCATTCGAGTTTGCTACAGGAGTTGATAGAAAATTGGAAAAAAAAAAACAGTGATTTGCATTGGCGACTTGTGTTCTTTTTTCCTTTTTTTTTTTTGTTGGAGATAATTAAAATCCATAGGCAGTTTTCGTGTAAAATTAAAAAGGATTCCAAGCTCAATTTTAAAAACAATAAAAATATTCCTACAAATTAAACCTGCCACATTGCCTTCAAATTCCACTAAAATTACAGCATATATAGGATGTACAAACCAATATAATTTTAAATTCCTAAAATTTTATGAAGAGCTTATATTTTTTTAAACCTATATAGATTGTTAAAGTGAAACTGTACTACTAATAGGTACAACTTTTTTTGAAAAATAGTGGATTAAATCTACCATAGAAGGGAATGGTCATGTTTGATTGTGGAGTAAGTGGTGAAGTAAACTCTTTACTTAAAAGTGGAGTCAAACGAGGAGTAAATTTGAAGGAGTAAGATGGAGTAACATTTGAGTTAATCTGGATTAAGTTACTCCATCTAGAGAGATGGAGTAACTTACTCCACCTATGGGTCTAGCGATTAGAGTAACATTATGTTATAATTTATCTCTCTTCATTAGCTTACTCTACCAAACTCTAATCAAATTCTAACCAAACATAACTATTTTAATCCGCCTTAGCTCGGAATAAAAAATTTAATCCGGAGTAATTTTATTCCACAACCAACATGACTAAAATCCACTACTACAAAAATACAGTTTGTACACGGACTTTAACTGGAGAGCTACACGGATTTGGAAACGTGTGCAATACTGGGGTGTAGGAAAGTCCAGCATTTACACACGGATAATATATCCGTGTACGATTACACAGATCCTACACGGATTTTTTACTAAAAGGCCGTGTGGAAAACCTCCCAAAGTGCACACACCGCATGAGAGCTACACGGATTTGCAATATAATATCCGTGTAGGAATCATGTTTACACACGGATATTACCTAAAAACCGTGTAGCTCTCCTCCCTAGCTACACGGATTTGTAATCAAATATCCGTGTGTAAATAGTATTCCTACACGGATATTTGATTACAAAATCCGTTTAGCTCTATATATTTTTTATTATTATCACATTTTACACGGATTTATTTTAAAATATCCGTGTAGGATTTTCCATTTTTTTTTTTGAAATTTTTTTTGTTTCTGGCTAGCCTCCACTTTTGCTAGCCATTAAATTATATATAATCAGAATGTTTTTTTTGCCCAAAACAGAATATAAATTGCCAAAACATAACATAACAATTCAAAATTGATAATTACACTAATTAAGTTATACAAATCAATCTTGTTCTTTACAAAATTCGGATACAAACCACCTTGCCCACATCGCTCTAATTTCGTTGATTTGTTCGTCTGACAAAGGGGCTTGGCTCCGGCTATACTGCAATTATAATTTAAGTTAGTAACGAGAAACAGATCGAATTATTGATATTTTTAAAATGAAAATTAATGTGAATTACTTACGTTATTTGGAAAGGAAAATTGAGTCCTTTCGATCCAATTAAACATGAAAATCATCGTGTAATAAGCGCACTCCCAAGACGCCTTCTGTCGCGCGCACTGAAATTTATATTTTTCGGGTTATATTACAATGAAAATAATTTTTGGAACTATAATATTTAAGTTAAAAAATTATTGCATGTGTGCTCACCGGCAACCACTCAATTCTGAATTTATCTTTCACGGTCCCTCTAGCTCTTCCTTGCAGTCCTCCCTCTTTAACATATTTGGTCCAAGCCCTTACAAAATTAAGCGACTGTAATTAGCAATTTCGATCCACAATTTAATTACAATTGAAAAAAAAATCAAACCTAGTGAAAAATTATTGCTTACTGTGTCAAAAAGGGACAGATCTCTCTGCTCTCTTCAGGTGTGACGTCTTTTGGCCTTGCAGAATCCATGATAAAAGCCCTATTTGCAGTCGGAATGATGATAAACAAACACCAGTGTGTCCTGTGGCATGAGAAATATTAACACAATTATAATCAAATTTAATTTATTTTTTATAATTATTGAATTCAAAACATCGAGAAAAATTGAAGGTTAGAATCGTACCTCTGGTGGTATGGCAGAAGAATAAATTTCTTGCTATCCTCGGAGCAACGGTGCATCGCATAGCACATATAGTCGACACACTGCTGACCCTGACCTTGTAGCACGGTGAAATTGAATTTGCCGGGGTCCAGAATTGCAGTGTTGTTTACCTTATCTTCGGGCGACCATGATTCGCAAGTTCGGAGCAGCTTCCTGAAAATGCTTTCCATTTTGAATATATATTTGAGTGATATACAATATATAAATAAAGTAAGGTCACTTACATGCAGAAAATGGTAAGGAATGAGCAATCGAGCCATCTATCGCGACCCTTGGCATATAGAAAGTCCTTGAAGTCGTCGAACGAGAGCATGCATGGCCATCCGTCATGCAGGAACATACCGGGTGGCGTCTCGATCATGATGCTGGTCATGCCTTCGGGTGCCTTCATCAAGCGGTCATGAAGACGCTGACAATCGAGAGGCAAAGCATTGTATTCTTCTGGGCTGATCAGACGGCGGTCCGGCGCCTCAGGCTGGACTCCAGCATCAGTCTCTCCTAGGACATCGGTCGTGCGGACCATCCCACTCTCCCCCCGTACTGGTGATAAATGGGCCTCCTACGCATGCATCAAATTTTAAAAATTTCAAGTATTTAAAAAGAGCGGTTTTGAATGTAAATAATTTAGAGATTACCTGATCAAGAATGATCTGATTCTTGGGCCATTGGATAAATGACTCACGGATGTCATCCACAACTAGCATGTCCTCGGTCGGGATAGGAAGAGGTATCCTACGCCATTCTGACACAACAGAGTCGATCTGGACGTATGCATAGCCGCGTCCGACCGGAGCACGGTGCACCAATGTTTGGCCCGGAATTACGAGACCCTTGGCAACGGTGACAGGCACCGCACCGCTCCAAATGATCAAGTCGCATTTGGTGGCCACCTGCAATTATTATTAAGATTACCATATTTGATACCAAGTTTACGAACCAACATTAATTGCATTTAGATTATTAATAGTAGGTATTACCTTGAGATTATCGAACTCGTCCTCCCAGGTCCCGGATGCTTGACTGCTTCGTCGAATTCCCGGCGAAATGGGAGCTCCTTGCTCGGATGGGTGTGTAAACTGATTAGATGCCATGCGGTTTACAATCCTTGCTTCCATCCTTGCTTCCATCCTTGCTTCCATCTCCGCCATCCTCTCCGCCATCCTCGTCTCGTACTCTTGTTGGATTTCTCGGCGGAGCCGCGCATCTCTCTCTTCGTCGGTGACTTTGGCGCGCGATCTTCGCTTGGGTTTCTCTGAACGGAAAACATCCTTGAAACCCTTGTAGACGCCTACACCCCTTACCCTACCCGGGTGCTCCGGATTGTCAAGCGTTTGAGTCAACGAGTCATTCTCCCTGGAACAGGTCCGGACACCCGATGTGACCTCCTCCTCCACTTGCAACTGTTAATAAAAAAATTGAATGCAACAAAAGAATAAGTCAAGTGAGTGAGCTATAATTTTTTTTTGAATGACAAAGGGTTATAAAAAGAATGTCTTACCATTTTATGAGCCACGGGCTGCAAATCTTGAGGCAGTCGGATCTTCCCATCGGCAGTAATCTCAGACCTTGCCATGAGCCAATTCGTGCCCCGGGGATTGGCGATCTTTACCACGGGTGAGTCAGAATCTTTGTTTGACTGAAGCACGGACTCCCATTCCTTTGACTTACCCTCGTACCCGCCTGATCCTAAATGGTGCGGGTACAAGTTCTTAGCAACAGTCCTCCTGCCCCTTTTGCTTTTTTCCTTCAAGAATAAAAGCAAATCAAACCGTTAGTTCAAATATAACAACCGATCAATAAAAAAAGAGTTAAAACTTTATAAATTTAGTTACCCTGAACTCAGGTGTTTGCTTCAAAGCAACAAACTCGTCCCATATTGGTTGAGTCACATTTTGATAGTACCCGACCGGACACCTCCCTTTATTCATCCATTCTGTCACGAGGGTGCTCTTATGTTGCTTCCACCCCTCGTTCATTATCTTCAAGGTGTTCTGCATCTTCAAGGTGTTCTGCTTCGGTGTGTCATCCTTGATGTTCCATTGAGCCTGATTGATAGCAAACAATTATCAGTGTCAGAGCCTGATTAACAACAATCAAATTGAAATATTTATATATAATCCGATTACCTTAATCTGCTGTCACCATTCTTCCTTATCTTCCTTTTTAACCTTCTTCCAGTTATCTATCCTAATGTCCGCCTTCTCCTTCACGAGGTTGTTCACCCAATTTGAGTACGGCAATCGGTTTGGCCCCGTCGGATGGCCTTCTTCAGTGAACTCGATGACAAATTCCTTCGCCTCTGCCGTGTTTTTGCACTTGGTCGGACCTCGCTTCCTTCTTTGTGACGAGGCTAACTGTGATGGACCTTGCATGTCCTCGTCTTCAGGATTGTTGAAGTGATCACCCGAATGTGACATGATTCTGCAAAAAAAAAATTACCAAACCTAATTTTAAATTTCTATAACAAGTTAATATTAACATTCCAAATCTAATTAATTTGCATATTGGTACAATAATTTGGATATTGGTTCAATTTGGTGTTTTTGCATATTGGTTCAATTTGGTGTAAAACGATTCCAATTTGGTCTAAAACAATTCCAATTTGGTCTAAAACATTCCAATAAATCGTAACATTCCAATTTGGTCTAAAATTTGGCCTAAAACATTCCAATAAATCGTAACATTCCAATTTGGTCTAAAACAATTTCAAATTTTTCAATAAACCCTAATTCAATAAACCCAACATTTGCATTTTGGTACAAAATAAACCTAATTTTAGTTACTCTACAAAATAAATTTAAATTGGTACAAAATAAACCCAATTAGTTACTTAAACCCTAATTATTCAATAAACCCAACAACATTTGTATTTTGGCACAATAATTTCACAATAATTTAACCCAAATTATTTCACACTAACTCTAATTATTCAATAAACCCAATTAGTTACCTTAGAGGCAGCAAGACAGAAAGCAAGAGAGGCAGCAATGGCAGCAGTGGAGAGTGAGAGAGAGAGGCAGCAATGGAGGAGCACACAACACCTAAACCCTAACAAAACAGAATTGGGATTTTTTGAGGTACCATTGGTGATTTGAAAAATAAAAGAGATAGAAAGAGGAGAAATGTATTACCAAGGGAGGAAGACAAGCACCAGGAGAGGCGGCGTAGAGGGAGGACGGCGGACCAGAGGTGAAGGTTGAACTCAGTCGGACTTAGAGAAATTTTCAAAATCAGAGATGAGGAAGAAGAGAACTGATCGGACTTAGAAAATTTGGCTCCCAAAGTTTGGTTTTGAACTTGAACTCAGATTCCTACACGGATTATTATTAAAATCCGTGTGCAATACTTATCCTACACGGATATTAGCTTACAAATCCGTGTCGAAATAGAGGGGAGCTACACGGATATTTAAGTTAATATCCGTGTAGGAATAGAGGAGAGCTACACGGATATTAACTTAAATATCCGTGTAGGATAGGAATTGTACACGGTTTTGTAATTAAAAACCGTGTAGGAAGGTGAAATATATATATATATATAACTTCTGAATAAAAAATGTATAATATATGAAATTGAAATAATGTTTAAAATATATAATATATAACTTCTGCATTGAAATTGAAATAAAATCTATATTTTTTTATAATTTAATTAATTTTTAAAATGTATATGAAATTTTAAAATACATATATATCATTTCTGAAATTTAAAATGTATATGAAATTTTCAATCTGAAATTGAATGAAATTTATATATATCATTCAAATTGAATGTAATAATCTGAAATTTTTTAAATTACCTTCAAATTTTTTAAATTGAATGTATTTTTATGTAATCTATATTTTTGTAATAATCTTATTAATTTTCAAAATCTATATTTTTTTCAATCTAACTAATGTTTAAAATATATATAATAACTTATTTAAAAATAAAATGTAGCAATTTTAAAAATAAATATAAATATAAAATTAAATGTAACAATATTAAAAAATTAAATCCAATTATCTAACATATCAAAAAATTTCAAAAAACGAATTTCAAAATTAACGAGTGACCTATCGAAAATTAAATCTAATTATCTAACATATTAAAGGTCTCAAGTTTAAAACAATATTACAAAAAAATATTACATCAAAAAAAATATTAAAGGTCTCAAGTTTAAAAAAAAAATATTACACATTGGTTTTTTTCTTTCTTTTTCTTTTTCTTTTTTTTTTTACTTTTTGAACATCGGCCCATAATCCTTCGTTGTGGTCGGATCTCATGTAGTTTGCTTCGTCTTGTTCTTCAATTGTTGGTGCCTCAGTTGGCATGTCGGCACAAAATGGAGGTATCTCTTCGAACTGGTCGTACTCTTCTTCGTCGACGACGTCTTCGACTCCAACAATCCTTCTTTTCCCCGAGAGCACAATGCTCCACCTAGCATCACTCGGGTCAGTGACATAGAAGACCTGTGTGGCTTGCTTGGCGAGTATAAACGAATCATCAACATACCCGACTTTGTTGAAATCAACGAGTGTGAACCCATTGTTATCAACCTTAACACCCCGGTCTTCGACCCATTGACACCGAAACACGGGAATGCTTACGCGAGGGCTGTAAATGAGCTCCCAGATTTCTTCAATAACACCGTAATATGACTTTGATGCTATTACAGGCCGGGCATCCCCGGATCTACTGAATTCTTGAGCGGCCGCCACCAACGTCACCCCGCTATTTTGCGTCGCGCTCTTATCACTTTGGAATTTAGTGTAAAATGTATATCCGTTAATCTCGTATCCTTGAAATGTTCTGACCACAGTTTGGGGTCCTTGGCCCAGCAGCCTAACAATTTCATTTACGGGGTGTGATTTCACTCTTTCTTTCAGCCATCCTACAAAAGAACAATTGTGCTCGTTATTAATCCACTTCTGACTTCTTGTGTAGTTCCCTTGACGAAGGATTGTCATGTGCTCATCTATATAGGGAGCGACATCTGCAATGTGCTGTAGTACAATAAAATGTGCCTTTTCTAGTTCATCTTGGTCAGCAACTATGGCTTTCAAACCGATTGTCCCAACTCCTTGGAGCCGTCCCTCGTATCGAGATTGTGGAACACCAATAGGACACACACCGGTCAGGTAGTTCGTGCAAAACTCGACCACCTCTTCCGTGGAATATCCTTCGACAATGCTACCTTCGGGCCGATGTCGGTTCCTTACGTATTTTTTCAAAATGCCCATGTATCTCTCGAATGGATACATATACCGCAGGAAAACAAGACCACAAATCTTAATTTCTCTCACAAGATGAACAACAAGGTGAACCATAACATCGAAAAAAGATGGTGGAAAATACATCTCAAGATGGCAAAGAGTAACGACGACCTCCTTTTGCAAAGCGTCTAATTTTAGCGGGTCTATCACCTTCGAATTAATTGCATTGAAGAAAAAACAAAGCTTCGTAATGGTTTGCCGAACGGCCTTTGGTAAAATACCCCGAATTGCAACAGGAATCATATGTGTCATTAAAACATGACAGTCGTGGGATTTCATACCAATCAATTTTAGGTCCTTCATTGACACCAGCTTCTTAATATTCGAAGAATACCCTGATGGGACTTTAATACTGTGAAGGCATTTACAAAAGTTTTCTTTCTCGATCTTTGACATTGTGCACATTGCGGGGGGTAGGTATGCCCGCTTCCCTTTATCCTGCGGTGCAAGCTTTTGTCGTATTCCCATTTCCACCAGGTCTTTTCGAGCTTTAATACCGTCTTTAGTCTTGGTCGGGATGTTCAGCAATGTGCCAATCAAACTGTCACACACATTTTTTTCAACATGCATGACATCAAGGCAGTGTCTCACTTCTAAAAATTCCCAGTACGGTAGCTCCCAAAATATGGACTTCTTTTTCCAAATATTTTTCGGTGGTGCTTTGGCACATTTTCCAAAGACAACATCAAGGCTTTCAACCCGCTTAAAGACACTCTTCCCGTCCAATGGACGATGTGCCACTCCGAGCTCATTTTTCCCGTTGAATACCTTCTTCTGCTTACGGTATGGGTGATTCACAGGGAGAAACCTACGATGGCCCATAAAAACATTCTTTTTAGAATGCTTCAATCTCAGCACCTGCGTGTCATCTTCACAGATAGGGCACGCTTTTGCCCCTTTAGTACTGTAACCCGACAAATTCCCGTATGCGGAGAAATCATTTACGGTGCAAAATACCATGGCCCGTAATTTAAATACCTCTTTACTGTACGCATCCCACATCGAGACGCCATCCTTCCATAATTTTTGGAGGTCCTCAATTAATGGTGCGAGATACACATCTATGTCATTTCCGGGTTGTCTGGGTCCTTGGATCAGTAATGACATCATTATATACTTGCGTTTCATGCACAACCATGGAGGCAGATTGTAGATAGATAACAGAACTGGCCAAGTACTGTGCCGACTGCTCATGCTTCCAAACGGACTCATTCCGTCTGTGCTTACCACAATCCTGAGGTTTCTCGGGTCGGAACCAAATTTTTTGAAGTGTCTATCGATGTTCCTCCACTGGGGAGAATCAGCCGGGTGTCTTAGTTTTCCGTCCTTTTTACGCTCTTCTTCATGCCACCGCAATAATTTGGCATCTTTGGTATTTGCAAAAAGCCGTTTGAATCTCGGAATTATCGGCAAGTACCACACCACCTTTGCCGGAGGCCGGCTCTTTTTTCCTTCATCGTTAAATTCATCAGTGTCACCGCCCTTACTTTTATACCGTGAAACACCGCATTTAGGACATGCATGCATGGCCTCGTACTCTTTACGATATAATACACAGTCATTCGGACATGCATGTATTTTTTCGATCTTCAAACCCACTGGACAGATCAATTTTTTGGCCCGATAAATTGTACAGGGTAACTCATTGTTATCCGGGAGCATTTCTCGTAAAAGCTGTAATAAGGACGTGAAACTCTTATCGCTCCAACCATGTTCTGCTTTTAATTTCAATAATTTCAACACAGCTGACAATTTCGTAAATTTCGTACACCCAGGATACAACGGCTTTTTGGATTCATTCTTCAAATACTCAAATTTACCATAATATTTATCACCAATTTCATCTTCCACATCACGCAACATGTCCTCTAGATTGTCATCGTACTCGTGTTCTACATTTTCATCAATATTCACTGTTATCTCGTCATCGTCGGTGCATTTGAATCCAACATTATCAAAATTATCAAAATTTTCGAGATTCTCATAATCATTATCATCGTTGCAATCAAGTTCATAATTCTCAAAAATTCCTACATTATCATCATTATCTTCACAATTTTTATTGGTACTACTACTTTCTCCAATTTTCTCGCCATGCATGAACCAACATGTATATCTTTCCTTAAATCCCCGACAAATCAAATGAGCTCTAATTACTTCCGAGTCCCCAAATCCTACACAATTTTTACAATCCCTACAAGGGCACAAAATGTTGACATCCCTTTTCTTCACTCTATAACTCTCTGCAAATTGTAAAAATTCTTCAACGCGAACCAAATATTCTTCACTATCTCGTCGCAATTCATACATCCAACTTCGATCCATCTGTAAATTAAATTTAAAAAATGATTTCAATTAATTAATCATGGTGCATGGTCGACATATATATAGCTTTGGACGAATTAATTCTTGGCTTACAAAGGGCCGGTTTACAATCCTAACCCACCCTTTGAATATTGTGCCTCGTATGTGAACACATGTTAGCGGAATTTAATTAGTATTTGAGAAAAATTCGGCAGCATTTCCCCTTAACTCCCCAAGTATGCGTAAAGACCACATACTCGTAGGAGTAATAAGGAGAAATACTGTCGAACTTTTCTCAAATACTAATTAAACCCCGCTAACATGTGTTCACATCCTAAATGAGACACAATATTCAAAGAGCAGTCCCAAACCGGGGACTATTCAAAATTAATCCCTATTGGATTAATTTTGAACGGGCATGGACCTAAAATCATATTAACAGGTCGGTTATTGGACAACAATACACTAATTATTCTAATTAACAAATTAAAACAACCATGCATGCATCAATTAATCAAACCCTAAATTATAAATGTGCAATAATATAATCAGAAAATAACAGAAAATAAAAAAAGAACAATTACTAATAACTTGAGTAATTAAGAGAGAGAGAGCAATTACTAACTTGAGTAAAAGAGAGAGAAGAAAATCACAACAAAATCAGCTATCTCAGATCCCAGCAGCGCACAAATCAGCTTCCAGCCAATCCAGAGGAGAGAGAGTGATCAAAACGGCGCTGGAAGGGGAGGCTTACCGCATTAAAACCCTAAAAACAACTTTCCTACACGGATTTATAGGTACAAATCCGTGTAGCTCTCTCAAAATATGTACACGAATATTAAAATTAAAAACCGTGTATAAAATTTTTTCCTACACGGATAGTTCATTAATAATCCGTGTAGCTCTCTCAAGTTTTATACACGGTTCTTTACTTAAATATCCGTGTATAAAGCCTTAATTACCACACGGAGTCCGATTGGGGTGTTATTATCCGTGTAGAATTCCTTGAGCACTGAAAAAATTCGATTTTATACACGTTTTTTTATAAAATGGGGCAAATCCGTGTATAAGGTACAGTGTAGGAAGACGTTTTTTGTAGTAGTGATCATGCATTACAAGAAAGACTAATATTATATAATATTGTGGTATAAAAATGAAAAATAAAGAACAAGCTTGTAATTAACTTATAAATATGCATTTAACACGCATGTATGTAGTACTCGCCCATAATGCATGTTCGTTTTTTCTCTTATGTTTTTTGCTTTTTTATTTTCTTTTTCCCTATTATATGTATCATGTAATTACGTCCAAACTATCTATAATAATTAGAATATCCCTTCAAAGAATAAAAATCTAGAGTAGTTGAATAATTAATACAATAAAAATGCACTAATTTAGCTAAAAATCGAATTACTAGAAGAAATAACTTCGAGATATATAAACTAATGCTAAAGTTAAGAGTAAGAAAAAACATCACTCAATTAGTTGAGATATTAATAAGATAAAAATCATACAATTACTTCGAAATTAGTTGAAAACATATAGTAACTTCGAGCATTATTATTATCATCATTAAACTTTAAATTATTCGGAAGCATTTTAAATCGTTTACCATACGAATAATCTTTTAAAAAAAATACTTCTGATATTTGGACCTGAATCAAATATTATAATTCATATAGTTCATCAATTATGTTACTTGGGATAACATTTTCAATTAAGTAAAAATGACCAGGCTTTAACAATATTAATAGATTATGAATGCTATATTGGTATTCTGTTTTCAAATGACAAATGAAAACACTAAATAAAACACGTACTATTTACTTTCAATTTTGAATATTTGTTTATGCTATTTTATTTACAAATAACAACAAAAGCTTGCGAAGCTCCGAGATCAACACATGCATGGCTACACAGCAATCTGTCTCACCGTTAATTTTAACAAATTACAATTTGATTCTTTGATGATTTGGAAATCCATTGGATATATCTCGTTATATCTGACTATAAATAAGCGAAGGCATCAACGCTCTTCCACATCCCTTAAACAACTCTTCATCAATCAGTACTCACTTACATAGTTCATTATATAGTGTAAACTAGCTATCTAGCTAGCATGGCAACAAAACTCAAAAACCTCCTACCTCTCCTCCTCCTAGCACTCCTATCCCTATCCGCTCTCTGCACCATCTCTCAAGCCAAAGAGGATCCTCAACTGCGAGAATGTAGGCGTGAATGCTCGCAGAGACCTCAGCATCAGCGCGAGCAGTGCGAAGAGCGATGCTGGGAGAAGCACCAACAGAGGGGGCACGAGCAAGAGCGTGAAAGAGAGAGGGAGCTGGTAGACAACCCTAAAGGGGAGGCAGAGAAACAGTACGGGCAGTGTCGCGAGCAGTGTGAAGAGACCCAACACGGTGAAGCGCAGCACAAGCAGTGCGTACAACGCTGCCAGCAACGCTACGAGCAAGAGATCAGAGAAAGAGGCCAGGAGCAAGGGAGAGAGAGAGGCCAGGGTAAAGAGGTTGACCCGCAAGAAAGGGTACACCAGTGCAAGGAGGAGTGCAGAGAGGAGCATGGCGAGAGGCAGGGCCGCCAGCAGTGCGAGCAGCAGTGCCAGGAGAGAGAACAAAGGCGTGAGCGTGGCAGAGGAAGAGAGGAGCAAGAGGAGGAAGAGGATGAGAGGGAAGAGAGAGAAGGGGAGAACCCTTATGTGTTCAAGCGGGAGCACTTCAAGCACAAGCTGAGAACCGAGCACGGAAACATAAGGGTTTTGAAGAACTTCGCAAAAAAATCAAAGCTCTTGCTCGGCATTGCAAACTACCGTCTTGCGGTGGTCGAGCTTAACCCACGAACTTTCCTCCTGCCAAATCACTGGGATGCCGACGATATATGCTACGTTGTAAAAGGTATTAATTATTGTTTCTTAATCTTCATTTCTATGCATGATTAATTGGATTCATCTTCTAGGTGGTGAACATTGCCTAATTATTTGTTTTTGACAATGACAGGAAGAGGTACAGTGACCGTGCTTAAGAAAGAAGAGAGGGAATCACATGAGATCAGGCAAGGTGATATAATGAAAGTTGATGCTGGGTCGGTTGTTTACGTGATCAATAGCGATAGCCGGGAGAAGCTAATTATTGCCAAGCTCGTCAACCCCATTTCTACTCCTGGCAAATTTGAGGTAACACAGATCAAACAACTTTTGCTTGATGCATGGATTACATATTTACATTAACAACAGATTGACACTCGATTTGGTTATTCCTTCATTCGAATTATATTATAGGCCTTTTTCGGCGCTGGAGGGGAGAACCCGGAATCCTTCTACCGGGCTTTTAGTGATGAAGTCCTCGAAGCTGCTTTCAATGTATGCATGATAATCAATCAACCTCTCTATTTGATTATTTGTCAAATTAATGATATATTTTTTTTAAGATTGTAAACATGTGGTTTGTTAACTGATCACAGACTCAAAGGGATAAAATCGAGAGGATTTTTGGAAAGCAAAGGAGAGGCGCAATAGTCCGGGCAAGCGAAGAGCAGATTCGTGCCATGACCCATCGAAGCTCTGAAGGAGCCCATCTTTGGCCTTTCGGTGAGGGGGGTCGATTCGGCGAGTCGAAGGGGACTTTTAACCTACTTAACAAACGACCAACTTTCTCCAATCAACATGGTAAGTTGTATGAGGCCGATTCGAACGACTGGCGCCAGCTTGGAGATCTCGATGTGAAAGTTTCCCTTGCCAACATCACCAGTGTAAATTGTTTTTCCTATGTATCTTATACTAGTTCTTACATTGACATGAAATTGAACTATACTATAATACCAAATCGGATATTATATATTTATATTGTATATATCAGTTTTTGATATTCTCTTAAATGACAGGGATCTATGCTAGCACCATTTTACAACTCGCGGGCGACCAAGATAGCGGTTGTAGTGCAAGGGAAGGGACGGGTGGAGATAATTTGCCCGCACTTGGCGAAGGAATCGGAGACGCGTACCAGGAGGAGCCGGGAGAGGTATGAAGAGGAGGAAGAGGATGAACTGAAACAACAAGGTCAGCAGGGTCAACATTACCGCACAATCCGGGCTAACCTGTCTCCTGGTACTGTCTTTGTCGTACCAGCAGGGCATCCAAATGTGGAGATAGCCTCCAGGGATGAGAACCTCCAGATCATGTGCTTTGAAACCCGTGCTGAGAAGAATCAGAGGATCTTCCTTACTGGTACAGATGGCACATATATTTATATTATTGTGAAATTTATTCCAATTAGTTTCTAGGCATTTAAAATTGCCCTTTGTAAACTCAATTTCCTTGCTAATATATGACCCCTTAAAAATACTGTAATTCTGCTAGTTAATCAACCTATAATCCGATTTGGCTGTTGTGATTGCCAGGGAGAAACAATGTTCTGAGGAAGATGGAGCGAGAGGCAAAGGAGCTGGCGTTTGACACCTCAGCAAGGGAAGTGGATGAGCTGTTCGACTCCCAACGTGAGGAGGCATTCGTGCCTGGGCCCGAGAGCCGCCGCAGCCAGGGTGGCAGCGGTGGTCGTGGCCATGGCCGCGAATTCATCGAATCCATTGTGGAGGCAGCGGTGGGGATGTGAGAGAATACTTGCTACTAGCGCGCGCCTTCACTGTTTTGTGTTTTGTGAGGTTGAAGTGGGTATGTATGTAAATATATGCAAAATAGAAGAGAACTAATAAGTGAAAGAGTTAAGAGAGAGCTTGTATGCTCTAATGCTCTGCGTATGTAGCTCTTTAAGTCTACTCGAGTACTAATGAAATAAATAGTTCAAGCCGTGCGGCTACTTTTTTTTTTTTTGCTTATTTGCTTTCACTTTTGGAATATAATTACAGCGCTATGTGGTCAGTCATAATTTGGGAATTTTATTTCAAAAATTCAGTATGAGAGTAAACCGTCTAACTAACTTCTGAACGAAAAAAATCCCTTCTACTGAAATTTCCAGAAAACAACGGGAAGGCTGCAAATTATCGGCTTGCTCTGTCTCTGAAAAGTTAAAGGTCAGCTGCTAAATGTCTTCAACAACAAAACCAAATACCAAATGACAGTTCGAACTTGGTTGACGCAATATATAAAGTTCGTTCCTTCACTAATATATTGGTGACTGACGTGTAGATGTATGGTCGAGATCTCGCCTCGTTTCTTCTTCTGTTTTTTTTTTTTTCAGTACTGAAGATCTCTTGTTTTTATCGCTCATTATAAGAGAAATTTAGTCTAACACACAAGTTTTAGTGTTTTTTTAAAATAAATTAGTAATAAATTGAAAGGTTAAATAAATTAAAATTCTTACATAAATTTTATAAATAGAATGAGACTAGGAGAGAAGGAAATGTTTTATGTTGTGGAGATCTTAAAATTTTCAGATATTGTCTATAATTATAGTAGTAGTGTTGTCATGATTTTTTGTAGTTAAATAACAGTCATCATTAATCATTCACATTTTTATGGTATACCGGAGACTTATTCCGTGCCCAAAGAGGTACCTTCATTGTTTTCATTTTTTTTCTTTTATTTTTTTCAGATACTACCTTGATGAAGTTAATAATGTTCTTCCTCACGCAATTCATTTTATGTGATTTATCATTTTGATAATTTGTCACAATCACTTCATATGCAGATACAAATTGCATAACTATCGCAAAAATTTGAGTTGTATGTGTCCGTCCGATTCTTTCAATTTCAGAAAAAAAAATTAGTATGCAGATAAATTAGGCAAATTTTACGGATTAAAGCATAACGCTCGTGTTCTCGGAGTCTTTAAAATAAGGGGAAATTCATGTACCTCCTCAAAAATTTCAATATTATGTATTTTCCTCCATAATCAGTAATTACATGTTTCCTTTAAAATTATAATAACTCACGTATTTGTCATGTATAACTCAGTAATATATCAAATATATCCAAACACAGTAAAATAATGATATTTAAGACTTTAAGAATCACTTATGGACCATTATACCATTTTCTTTCTCTCCTTTCCTTTCTCTCATTATCTTCGTTTCAATGTAACAGAGCTAGCTCCTGAACGAGCCAGATTCCTTTTCAGCCTCAATCAAAAACGTTTCCTCTCTATTTGTTTTGCTAGAGTATATCACTTCAATTGTTAGTTATCTATAATGTGCGCAATCAGCGAAGCATATATATAGCAAATACGTGAACAAAGACGATCAGCGAATGCCAGAGGAAAGATAATTAAGGATGTGGAGTTTACACCAACGTAGTCTTAGCCCTATAACACATGGAGATACCTAGCCATCTTAACCAAATTAAATTACATTAAAAATATTTTTGGAGCAGCCACTTAAACGGAGCTTTCCATTAATCATTAAAAGTAATGGATTTGTGGATCATTAAAGTAACAGAGCTTTTAAATCAGTCTTAAGACAACTCAAACGGAAAGCTTTGGAGCTTTCCCTTCAAAGCCTTTTGTTTGTTAATGTCAGCAAAAGTGGGTCACCATTTTCTCATTATTGAACTTGAGAGGAGAAGGGAAAATACAAGAATGGTAAAATGAAACTTTATATAGAGATAATGATGGATTTGATAGATATGCGAGTTTTTATATTTTTAAAGAATAAATATGTAATTATTGATTTTAGAGGGGGAAATACATAGTATTGAAATTTTTGATGGAGATACATAAAATTTCCCCTTTAAATAAATGAGAGTGCTATATTGAGTACATATATTGCAATTTTAAGAGTTAAGAGAATTTTTCTATTTCAATTTCCAATTTTTACGATTGTTAGAATTTTTTTACGATTTTTTTTTATGATTTATGAAAAATGGCAAAAAAATTACTTAAAAAAAAAATTTGCCAATATTTTAGACTATTTTTTGCCATCTTTCATAAATCATAAAAAATAGTAAAAAAATTTAAAAATCGTAAAAATTGATATTCTACAAGTTCAATATATAACCAATTTACTGAGCTACTTACTTTGAAGTTTCAAACATAACATTTTGAAATTTGAGTTGGTAGCACTTCAGCCAAAGTACTACCGAAAGCATATTAGTCAATCTCTCTCTTTATATATATATATGTCTAGATTCATTAATACTATGCATTGTATATGAAAGGAAACAATCACATTCA
>CAXKVW010000919.1:0-33745 GCA_964058825.1 Carex arenaria
CACGATAGCACAGAAACTGCACTAGTTCTCTCGACTCTCATGTGAAATTAACCCTTTCCTCCTATTTATTAATTCTTTAAATGTACCTTGATTGGTGTAAAGCAGCTCTAAAGTGTGTGTTATGTGCTAAGCTCTAGCCTCTGCCCTCTGCCCTCTGCCCTCTAGGTTAGAGATAACATTATTTTATCACTAATCCACTCTAATTCCCACTCTCCCAGCCCAGCTCTCCAAAACAAAAACTCGTCCTACTTTCTTAGCTACGTCCAGAGTATGTTTTTTCTGATTGTGGGACCACATCACAGCCTGTATTGGAGCGTAAGTGATATATACACCGGGTGTAGGTAATGCGAATAGAAGAGCCGAAAGCACAGTTTAGGGACTAGAGACGGTGACGTGTTCCCACTCTGACCCCACTTCCCCATGCGCACGTTACCCTCCACATTTCCATCAATTTATCATATACCGTGTACACACAGTTCTTTAGACCACGAGTCTACTGCTCATTTGGTCCCACCCCACAATACAACTGTAAGTAAGGTTGTCGGGAAGTAAAACATGTCCAGGGAATAATCTTTAGTAAATCCTGGTCTGAACTCCAAAATAGCTCAGCTTGAGTCCGTATACTCTGAGATAGCAGAATATTTCTGTTTAGATTCTGACCGTCCTATATGAATCAGGGTCAATCTGTCCTTTCAATATGCGTGCAAATTCTAATCGGACGGTGATGATCTAAACAGAAACATCTGTTACCCTAGGAGATATGAACTCAGCTTAGCTCATATCATTGACATTTACTAGGAAGGAGCGGAGTGGCGTGAAAAAGACAGAGAAGATTTAAATGGCGTTTGGTAGACCGGTTCATGCATCTCAGATAGGTTCCTATTGACATAGAGAAAGAGAGAAAGAGAGAGAGAGAGAGTAGGTCTGAATTTGTGGGGTTGTTGGTGGATGTGAAAGAGACTAGCTAGCTTGACGACGACTGTAGTTAAGTAAATTTTCTTTCTTCATTAATTCTTTAGTTCTCATCTCAACCTCGATCACTCCGACAATTGCTTCCTTTAACCCAAAAAACAAAATAAAAAGGTTTTACTTTCCTTCCTGATACTAACTAACCTTGTACTAAAATCAGAGAGAACCGATCGAGCTAACAGTGTCATGTGGCCTAGTTATATCTCAGATAGGTTGAGAAATTAATTCACTGGTAGAAGTCTCCTCAGTTTGTTCTTTTTATTTTACCTCTCATCGACGTCCTTTCTTTCTCCTGTTAATCAACTAGTTTATTTAAATCTGGCGAACCGGTGGTGGACTGGGTCGGCTGCCATGAGTGGCGCCGACCCAGTTGTCACCTCCTCCTCTCTCCATCTCCATAACCCTAACCCTGATCACAATCCAAACAATAATCATTTACAATTTCCTAACCCGCTTGATCCAAACTCTGCGAACCAATACCCAAATCCAACAACCCCAAATAGCAGTGGAAGCAACAATGACGAACCAGGGGAGAATTCGCCTAGTGCTAATGTATCTTCTGAACCTGGATCTGGATCTGCATCCACAGTTCGCAAACCTCGTGGGCGCCCGGCTGGATCGAAAAACAAGCCTAGACCGCCAGTTATCATAACTCGGGATAGCCCGAATGTATTACGATCGCATGTCATGGAGATTGCCAGTGGGGCTGATATAATGGAGGCGATCTCTACATTTGCACGGAAGCGTCAGCGTGGTGTTTCAGTTTTAAGTGGCAGTGGTGTAGTAACAAATGTCACCATCCGTCAACCCTCTGCCCCCCCAGGTACTGTTGCAACCCTGCATGGACGGTTTGAGATCCTCTCCTTGTCGGGTGCGTTCCTACCAGCACCGTCTCCACCAGGTGCAAGTGGGTTAATGATTTATCTAGCAGGTGGTCAAGGTCAAGTTGTCGGAGGAAGTGTAATGGGCGAACTACTTGCATCTGGTCCAGTTATGATTATAGCAGCTTCCTTTTCCAATGCTACATATGATAGATTGCCATTAGAGGAAGAAAATGTTCAGATGCCACCGTCACAGCCAGCTGGCGAGGGAGGAATGCCAATGCAACCGCATAGCCCGGGGAGTGGTGGTGGTGGCCCACCAGCAGGCATGGCATCGGACCATTCATCAATGCCATTCTATAATTCTCTGCCGCCTAATTTGATGCCGAATGGACAAATGCCGCATGAGGTTCTCGGGTCTTGGGTTTCACCCGCAGCAACCTCACGCCCGCCTCCGTCATTTTGAGAAGTTGACAAGTTAGTATGTCTTTTCCTTTTCCTGTTAGATTTTTGTTTAAGAAGATTGTTGCTCATGTGCGGGTTAATCTTTTGGTTTTGGTAGGGACCTTTGGTTAACAAGAACATGTTGTAATCCTATGGATATTAATTTCATCTGTGAATTATTAGTTTTTGTAGAAATTGAATTTTGTTTTTCTCTCTAGCTAGCATCTGCTATATGTATTATTAGTATTATTTTCATCCTCTAAACAATTCAACTTAACTAATCATTGTCTCCCTTTGCCTACATATGAATGCATGGTCTATTTTTTTAATTTGAATTGATTGATTGAGTGATTATATATACTGTATGTATATATAAGTAAGCTAGTGCACATATTTTTATCTATTGAATAAATCAATGATCCACTAATTACATAATTATGTGTCTCGGAAGATTGGTCAGCCTTTTTATTAGGCAATAATTCAATCCTCCACTTATTAATCCAGGGGCATATAGGTGTACATGTCTCATATTTTATTGTGTCTGGTAAGTGAAAAGTCTGCTCCAAATTTATTTCCTTACTAAGATTGGTTTTCACTTTTTAAGTTCACATGTGTATGTTATAATAATGTAATTTCTGTTACATATATGATATGTAAGTACTGCTCCAAATTTAGTTCCTTACTAAGATTGGTTTTAACCTTTTAAATTCATGTGTATATTATAATAATGTAGTTTCTGTTACATATATAATATATAAGTACGTCTTTGAAACTAAATATGATGCATGCTTTATCATTTAGGTGTTGTTGATCTGAATTCTCAATTCATGCATGCATGGCTTATTGTGGAGCTGTGCTTAACTTTTCTATAAAAATGATGTTTTGAGACTAGTTTATATATGTGAAACATCTGTATGTATTTATTTGTTTTATTTTTATCATTATTCTTAATTTCATCATCTGATGCAACTAAATTCGCATGTGGTTTATCTGTCGACATAATTTGTTTGTAATAACGCAACATGCCAGCATATAATATCTATTGCTTTTATGATAGTGTTAGATTATTTTTCTAGTTTCAAGGTTTGTAATTATATTACCACTGCTGATAATTAAGAATGCAAAAATGAACAAATCAAATGACATCTACAACACAACAATTTCTAGCTTAATTTAACTTACCAAGTATTATGTTCTTTCGAACATTTATAACCGTGAAGTATATATGCACTGTTACTTTGTGAGTTGACCTGCTGTTATAATGAATTTTCAGTGGATCCGTCTTATATTTCTTTATTTCCTTGTATTAACTCGAAATTCAAGTAAAAATAGAAAATGAGTTTTTGAATTTGCAAAGGTTTATTGAACCAAGTAATTCTGATGATGAGATAACTAGAATTGTAATTGGAAAAGACTTAATTAGTTAGTTTTGATATGATTAAACACTAATACATGCACTCGTAATTGACACCATTAATTATATGAGCGATGAGCATGATTTTAAATTAATTTGATGGTAGGAGCTAATGTATGTGCTACAAGTAATTATATTACTGTATAACTTTGATATATAGCTGTTGGCCTTAATATATATTGCTTTAAGAAGCTCCATAAACTACGTATTTAGTGAGGGAGAGAGAGGGGGAGAGAGAGAGAGAGAGAGAGAGAGTGAGAGTATGATAGAAAGAAAGAAAAGGTGTTTTAACATTTTAGGCCAGACATACTGATACTGATACTGTTTGTTTACTGGGAGTTGGAAAGCTGGAAATGATTGATCAATCGTGGGAAAGAAAGGTCCAAGTCATGCAACAGTTAACGGACGCAAAGGTGGGATCCAACATCCAAGGCTGGTTTCCCATCTGATGCTTACATCCAATCAACCTCATCCTCATCTACCTCACACGTTTCATGTTTCAACTAATTGATAGAGAAGCGCCTCCTACAACTGAACTGCCCCATATTTGGATAATAATACATCCTTAGTCCAAACTCCAAAGTGGTAACAATCAAATGCCATCATATTATTTAGTTATTTTATTCTAGGTGAGACTTTTGTTTCATTTTTTTGGTTAAGCTTGCTAGGGTTGCCTGGGTGTATTTGGACACACCCAAACAGAAAGAGCACTGCCAACAATTGGGCCAGGTTAGGCCCGCTTTAGCACCTAATTGCATTTATTTTGGGCCAGATTAGGCCCGCCTGGATATGAGATGCATACTCATTCCCCTTCATAACAAAACTAGGTGATGCTTGATAATACTCATAAAAAATATCACTCTCTCATATTTCTTAAGCGCTGCCGTCAATATTTGAAAACAACAAAACTCTAACCAAGCAATCTAAAGGAAAAAAGAGAGAAATTTTAGTGAAGTTTATGGAATCTCATTGTAATTACAAGACTTGCGAAAATTACACCAAACTTCGACAAGCTAGCAAGAGATATTGCAAAAAAAAAAAAAAAAACATAAAAGAATGAACCGGCACTCGTCTAACTCAATCATCATCGACATAGATAGTTTCTTGCTTGAAAATCCCAAACACCTTCTTCACCACCGATTTCTTTTCGGGTTGCTTTGGTTTCGTTTTCAGTCTCTGTGGGGCCTGCTTTATAACGGCCTTTTGAGGCGGAAGCTTCCGGGCCTTTGCCAGACCTCTTATAGTAGCAATTTGTGCCTTTGGTTTTTCTTCTTTTTCTTGTTCTTCTGACTTCTGTGCAATTGCAGTTGCGAGTTGTGTGCTCAGCTTGTCCCAAGAGAATTTGCCGGTGAAATCCTTCAAGCTGTTTTCTAGAACAGCAGCAACATCAGGGCCCACTTCTTTTTGTTCTTTTTCGGTGATGCCAGGTGTAGAGTTGGATTTGGATGCTTCTTGGAGCTTTTTAGCAGCATTCTCCGCGTCGCGGGCTTTTTGGGAGGCGATTAGCGCTTCCTCCTCGGCTTTTGCCTTTGCAACGGATTCTTGGTACTCTTTTCTTCGTCCGTCTTCTGGGATTGCACTGTATTTTACAATTAAAGTTTAACATGTTTTTTAAAAGGTACTTTCTTTTAATAATTAAATTAAATTAAATTAAACAGTTGAGTTTATTCAAGTTTAGATAAAAGAAAAAAGGTTTTCACCTAAGAACTTCAACTACTGGCTTAGTAGTTGCTGTTGGGCTTGTGGAAACTTCTACCACCTAAAAAAATCAAACCAAGTCATAGCTAACCTCAATTAAAAAATAAATATTAGTTTTTTCATGATAGAACTAAAAGTACCATACCTTATTCTCAGCAAGAGATGTGTTGGAGAAGACATCAGCCACAAGCGCAGCAATCTGCGACTTTGCAACCTGCAATTATAGTAACAGTAAAAAAAGTTTTACAATTCGATAAAAATTTAATAATTTATGGTTTCTTTTTGCATATAATCTCGCACAAAAACAAAATAGAATCGCTCTAATCCCATGTTCTTGTATAAAAAGAAAGCTTGCCTTAGACTCAGTAGATCCTGCGACAGACCCATTCCCTTCACCGGAGACCACCAGTCCATGCTTGCTTTCTGGCGAATAATCCTCTGTCAGGGCCGTCTTTATAACAGTGTACCTGATATCTGACTCGACCATTTTGCCCAAAAACTCATCGATTGTCAGAGATTGGGAGCGTGCAAACATACTCGAGATGTTGTTGAAGAATGTCGTGAAACCGTCGATCACATTGTAGGTGGATCCACTCGTTGCACCAGAGGACGCATCGTATACAACCACAACATGGGTGGCTGCAGCGAGCTCAGCAGCACGGACCACTAGAAGTGCCTCATCAGTGGTGACGTCAGCAGTGGGGCCGTTCTCAGCGGGTCCAATACTTACGACAACCTTGGTGGCCAGCCCAATTGCCTTGGCAATAGCCTCGGGCTCAGAGAATGCTGATTCCACAGCATTTAACCGCTTCGCTTCTGCTGGCGAGATCACCTGGATCATGTAGAAGTGAACTTTGACACTATACTACCAAATCTGTTATTGATATTCAGTCCGCTAAACATAAATTAAATAGTTGTTTACCTAACGAAATCAAACCCAACCCAAGAACTGAAAATTTAAATAATACATGATTATGCTTCAAACCTGAAAATTACCCAAGATAGATGATTTAATTTGAACATGATAATTCATCAGATGTATATTAAATTAGCCAGTGCACGGATTAACTGCCAGCTAGATCGATCACATAATTACACTCCTAGGTAGGAAATTAAACCCTGAGAACATGTAATTTATAACTAATTTTTGCTTACACTGAAGCAATTTACATGCCTTCACTTACACAACTATTAGCCTATTAATATTAGTGCATGACATATATCCACCTCACCTTATATGTCGTAGCAATACGAGCAAGCTCCTGGGCGGAGGCAAGGTCGGGCACTCCAGCTCGAACTGTGAAACCCTGCCTAAGCAATGTCTGAGCAATACGAATCCCGGCCTGACCAGTGGCTCCGGCAACAAACACTGTCTGCGGCTCCTTCTTTCTCCGACTTGTGAGCAGAGACGTTGATGGTGCATTCACCACCGGTATCAGTGAGTTTGCATTGGGAAGTTCTATATCAACAAAAAATGACTTGAACTTGTTCCAATTATCAGCGGGTTGTTCTACTGACTCGTCCTCCTCCGGGGTGTCCTTGGTTTTGCCCAATCCAAATATGCCTTGACGTGCATATGTAATGGTTGAGGGTTTATGGGATCTGTCGAATTTGGAGCGCAAACCTGGGCTTGGCACGAATGAGTTGGAGGTGAGAGCTGGAGCCATAACTCATAAGAGATAGTGAGATAGTGAATAGTGTGGTGTCTCAGCCTCTCAGGGGACTTGTGCCGAGCAGTACACATGCATTCTTGAAAAAATAAAAATATTAATTTAGGTGTTAAGCGAACAAGAGGTCAGTGTTACGAGTTCAATGGATGGGATTTGATAGTTGTGGTTGAAGTTGAACCTATAGGATCAAGACAAGTGGATGCTCTTTTATCCTAACCCTGGGTGGGAACAATTAATTGGCACCACAGCCACAGGTGGATTTTCCATGTACACTTGTACAGGCCTGGGCTCCAGGGGACGGGTGGGAGTCGTGGGACATACTTTTATAATTATTTCTAAATTAAATTTTTATGAACACGTGTATTTTTAGAAATATTTTATACAATGAAGCAAAATTTTAATTACTTTTACAACCAACCATCTTTTACACATTTTTATATTTGAAAGTTAAGTTTGAAATATATTTGATTTTCTTTTGTGAGGACTCAAACCTTCTCTTCTCTGTTTACACGCGGCTTCGTGTAGCTACTCTCTATTAAGAAATGGACGCTCGACTACTGTTTAAGTATAATTAATTTATTGTAGATTTGTAGTTCATGAGTTACCGGTTCGCATATTAATTATGAATGGAGTAGAACTAGGGTGCTCCTAAGTTCACTCAATCTCTTGTGAACTTGATTCTAAAATATATCGAATCGACTTTAAACGATGAATTTAAACCGTTGAAATCCTTCTACCTAATGATTGATGTGTCTACATGTGAAAATTTTAAAGTTTTGAATTAATTTAATATAGAGTCAAGTGGTCAAAGGAGTCCAAAAAATGAATGCATTAAAATTAATTTATAAACCTTAAACTTTTGACCACTTGACTCTATATTAAATTAATCCGAAACTGTAAAATTTTCACATGTAGACGCAGCACTCATTAGGTAGAAAGGTTTCAACGGTTTTGATTCATCGTTTAAAGTTGATTCGATATATTTTAGAGTCAAGTTCACAAGAGATTAGGTGAACTTAGGAGCACCCTAGTTCTACTCTTATGAATGTAAAAGATGTTGGACTTCATATTAATTTAAGAAAAATCAGTCATTACTAATTTTAACTCTTAAAAATATATTTCAACAATAATAAATATGTATAAAAAGGATATAAAATAAAAACTAAAAACTAAAAAAGAGAGTAGAAAATGGTAGAAAGATTTCAATTAGTATTGATCTTCATTTCCGCTATTAAAACATTATGATGGCCTCTTGAACGAGTCGGATGGTTGGTTTTTGTAACTTGAGAACTTGATTAACAGAAAACATATTTGGTATATTCCTCATTATTTAAAGCTCATTACATTAAATCTTTATTGGAATGTTTTTATTTTCCTTCTGAAAAATTGATGTTTCTCTCTTTCTTTGGGCATGATACTCAATGACTTGTCACTCGTCTTTATACCAAAGTATGAACTAACGAGAAAAAGAGAAAAGGCAGGGGTATCTACGGGATGAAATTTAAGCTTTTTGGAACTCAAAATCATGATAAAGAATAAGTAAGAACACAATATTGAACATCTTTACAGTATTTTTTTTTTAGTAAAGATAGAGGTCTAGCCATCCAACTAATTAATATCCTTGTTATTATAACAAATGATTTCTCTTATCTGGGTTTCGAACCCATGACCACTCACATAGAGACCACATTACTTTGCCACTAGAGTTACATAATTTTAAACCGACCAAAACCTGCTAATTATTAACCGGTTCTTAATTTTTAATAGAACCGACTAATAATTAGTCATTTTTAAAAAAGTTATAATTTACTTATTTTTTTTATTAAAATATTAGAAATATTCTTTTTTTTTTCTCTTTGAAATTAGATATAATACTATATAATTTGATTTATTAGAAATACTACAACAAATAATCTGGATCAATATTTTTCAGATCGGATTTTTTCGCAGCTGTAAGAAAATTTTAAATATTTCTTTGTGTGTTATTGAATAAAAAATAAAAATGCTTTGAATCTTAGTTATTGATCTTGGTTCAAAAGTCACTTCTAGGTAAATATAGAAAATATTTGAATTCTTCTGTTTAAAAAAAAAAATCAACAACTGTGTCAGAAGTTTTTAAAACTACGTTTTTTTTAAAATTGGGATTTTTTTATTTTTTAATTAAAATATTAGAAATTTTTTATATGTTTCTTTTAAATTGGATATAATAACATATAATTTAATTTGAGTAAATATAGGGTGTGACATGCTCACCAAGAGGGTTTGGTGAGCACAACTCTAAAAATACATCGGATTGGCTTCAAATGACGAATCCAAACCGTTGAAATCCATATACTTCGTGAGTGATGCATGTACATGCAAAATTTTGGAAGTTTCGAATTCATTTGCTACGAGGTCAAGCAGTCAAAGTAATGATGAAAAATAAATATGTAAAACAACTAATAGAATAACTTATTAAAAGATTCATTACTTTGACCGCTTGACCTCGTAGCAAATGAATTCGAAACTTCCAAAATTTTGCATGTACATGCATCACTCACGAAGTATATGGATTTCAACGGTTTGGATTCGTCATTTGAAGCCAATCCGATGTTTTTTTAGAGTTGTGCTCACCAAACCCTCTTGGTGAGCACGTCACACCCTAGATTTACTCATTTAATTTATTAGAAAGACTAAAACAAATAATCCGGATCAATATTTTTTAGACTGGACTTTTCGCGGCTGTAAGAAAAATTGAAATATTTATGTGTGTTATTGATAAAAAAAAAATTGCTTTGAATCTGAGTTATTGATCTCGGATCTAAAGTGTAAATATAGAAAATAATTGAATTTTTCTATTTCTGAAAAAAAAAATTCCGATGTGTCAGATAACAATTAAGAATCATTGAATTTTTTTTATTTGAACACCGGTTTAGCACTGGTTGTACTTTTAACTGGTGCTAAAATATATACAACATCGGTTGCATCAAATCTGGTATTGTTTAACCGGGGCTGATTTGAAATTGTACAGTAGCGTTTGTTTCTTGGAAGATAAGAGCATCTCCAACTCTTATTGTTTTCTGATTTGCAATCTGATGTGCCTATTGTTTTCTGGTTTGCTGGGTTGTGAGATAGTTTGTAAATTAGCAAATTTTCTTTAAAAGCAAACCTTTGCTTATTGCCACGTGGCGAATTGATTGGCTCAGATTCTTTATGAGTCTCTTTAATTGCAATTGATGGGATGGAGTGATAGAAATTATGAGTCTCTTTAATTACTAAATTTAGTGACGTGGCCAATTTTAATTGCTAAGTATTTGCTGGAATGGAGATGCTCTAACATTTCCTCACTACGTCCCTTTTTTGCGTGGAAAAAGTACCGCACAATAGGGGTGTTCATTGGGTCCGGTTTAATCGGTTTTGGACCGAACTGAATTAGATCGGTTTAAACGGTTCAGTTTTTTCAGTTTAATGATTCGGTTCGGTTTGCTTTTTAAAACTGAATTATAACTTCGGTTCGGTTCGGTTTGAAAATTTTAAAACAGAAATAACCGAACCAACCGAACTTTTATATATTATGAATTTGGTTCGGACCGCCCCGGTTTATTTCTTAATATTCTGGTTTATTTCTTAATCAATTGTTTTAAATACTTCGGTTTATTTCTTAATATCCCAATTTATTTCTTAATACTCCAATTTATTTCTTAATATACTTCGGTTTATTATAAAACAATTGCTTTAAATTAAAAAAATTGATATATTTCGGTTTGAACCGAATAAACCGAAATAAAATTTTGGTTCGGTTCGGTTCGGTTCTATTTTTAAAACCGAATTATAACTTTGATTTGCCTAGTTCGGTTCGGTTTGAACCGAACCGAACCGATGAACACCCTACCGCACAAGGACTCAGTTTGTATTAGTTTTTAATTAAGAATTCACTCAAATTAGTTAGTCATATGACAATTGATATGTGTCATTATTTTCAAAGTACTTAATGCATTATACTTCCTTAATTTTGAATGAGGTGAGAGGTCAGCGATGAACAGTAACAGGCCGCTTCTCTGCCGTTTGATGCGCAGCGTACGCCTCATATTACTTTGGCTGACGTTAAATTACGCAACAGCTTGTAGCTCATGCTCCATTTCGCTCTTCAATTTGTTCCCTCCGCTCTCTCCCACAGGCCACAGCTGTTTGCCGCGTGCCCTCTTCTTCAGGTGCTGTCTCTTCGGTCACCGCCAATCCTTCCTTCGCCTTCATATGCACCATCCAACACATCGGCGTCAGTTCTCCCACTATCTTTCCCCTTTCGTTCTCCTTCACTCTTCCTTCTCTTTGGGCAATTTCCTTCGGCTGACCAATAGCGCCGCCTTCTTTTCCCCTCCTCCCCCCACCCCCCCCCTTTCTCGGTCTTCTCCTTCCTATCTTATTCGATAAGTTTTATTTTCCAATTTATTGTTGCACAGACGCCATTGTTTTCAGCAATTGCAAATATTGCTTGTACTGATCTCAATTGTTATCTCTTACAGCTCCATATTTACTGAAATTTAGGGAAATTTCAATCTGCCTGTTGTTACGTCCTCTTCCTCCTAGCTAGCTGCAGGTAATTTTCTTCACCACCCAGCTAATTATCAGTCAATAGAAGTGCTTGCTTACCAGCACAATAGTTTTCCAAATCAACTTAGCTGTCAAACGTCGACCCTTATTTTTTGTGACCGGTATCAATTGTCTATATTTGCCTGTAAGTTTGTTTTGTAGTTCACTTTGAAGTTGTACCATTTGTCTCTGATAGCTGTACCATTAACCTATTGTTGTGGTTTGCAAAATCTGAACTAAAAAAAGCCTCCTCTAAATCTTTCCTTGTACTAGCAAACGTTTATACTTCTCATTTTTTGAGACCACCTGCACCAGCTGTTTCACAATGACAATGTGGCCTTGTACTCCATGATGGAAACTCAATTTATTTTGTTTATACAACCGATGTCATTACTGATTCCAGGATATTTATGTAGGAAAAACATATGAGGGTTTTCTGGCTGACCAATCGTTCTTTAAAAAGTTCAAAATTTAATCCCTCCACTCTTAATCTCTTATGGAGGTATTGTCGAACCCTACAATAGAGTTTTGTTTGTTCAAACTTACATAGTGTTCCATTACATGTAGTCAGTTAGAGTCATTATGGTCATCGCAGCGCACAACAGTTAAGAGTCGCATCTGTACTATTCTTACCATTCCATTTGTGCATCAATTATGCATTTGATCTGGTCTGTATTTCTGCGATGAACGAAAGGATCTCTCTTTTGATATGATGGAATTAGAAAGTTTTAGCAATCAACTTCATGGTTTTTGCAAGTTTTGTCTCTTTTGTGTACTGGAGTTAATTGACAATTGGTTTCTCTTTCGTTTACTTAATTTACTTTTGTTTCGTTTTAATTTTGTAAATTTCCTCTTTGGGGTAAGACCAGATATTGCAAAAAGATGCCCGTTTCATTTAATTTCCTGTCCAATAAGTTTCACGATCTAAATTTTGGAGCATGCAATTAGTTATTGGAGGAATACATGCAAATCCTCTAATATAGCTAATTATTCATTTTGAGTTAGAACAAGCGACTGAGTTAAGGCATATGATGTAGCCATTGTGAGAGCATGACTCGACTAGAAGAACTGGTGCAAGAAATGGAGCAAGTAAAATATGTAAGGCTAAGACAGTTACTTCACATAACATTATCAAATCAATTTTAGAACTGAAAGCATGCTATTATTCTCCTTCAATTTTCTTGAAGTGAGGTCATGACATTGATTTTAAGAAGCAAATGGCTTAATGACAAGCGTTGTTAAACAGTGGTCGATGTCCATATTTAACACATACTAATGGCACTCAATATTTCATGCCAATATCAAATATGTATGAACAATAAAAAATATATCCATCCATATAATAGGTATTATCTTATTGCTTTTAGGTACCTTCTACATTCAACCTTGATTTTGCTGAGATTGCAGAACTGATCAGCATCGAAGGATCTTCCCAATGCGCCAAATGTTGTCCTACTCATATAAAAAAAGGTTCTGTCGTATAGCATGCATGACACTCGTCAGCAATTACAACAGTCACAGGATTTTCAGAACATAAATAATTATCTAAGGTGTATCTAATCTGCATTTTCAGTGTAAGGAGAAAACAATTAAACAAATATTTTTTGAGAGGAAAGGGAGGTTACCAGCCTACTAGTCTGGTCGATTAAGCAAGCACCAATTGTGATGGTTAAACAAATTCAGAAAGTACGTTGTAGCAGTCTCTATCAATCACTGTACCAGTACCAATTTCTGACAGCCACTGGTACAACCACTATACCAGTATCAATACCTTGAAATCTAGCATTTTAATGTCCTTTTCATGGTATTTGAAATTTATTTAATTTTAGTAGATAGCCAATATAGATAGTAATTAGTCCCAGTAATTATAGATGTCTTTTGTTCCAGTATAGGTGCAATTAGTTCATGCATTTTTTTCAGTTTAAATTTGAGTTGGGTTGTATGAATATATTTTACGTAAGCAATTAGGTCATGAATATTTTAATTGTTTAATGTTTCTTTTTTGGTTAATGTCTTTCTTAATTGTTCTATGGCTAATTTTTGAAGGAGATACCGACAACACCACTAAATCAATATTAGAAGTTAAATCAATTCAGTTGAATTGTTCTTTAAATGGATTTTATTTTTCTTTCAAATTGGCAATTGTCTATTTCAACATATTTTTTTTAGATTTAGTTCATTTTCTTTTTCCTTTGATTAATTATTAGTCTTCTATACATGGATTAAGAATGCATGGCAAAAGACAGAACTATTTATCTTTAACAATCATATTAGGTGATATTCATATGAGGGGTATTATAGTCCTTCAGTTCATCTCTAATATTGTAATAGACTTTTTATTCACTTTATCTTATATGCTTAATCTTTTGTACTTGCCAAACATGACTTTTTAGAGGATTGTCGAATAGCCCCCGTGTGACTTAGTATAATGTTTACAGTTCAGATTGGGTCATTCTTTGTCAACAAAATTAGTATTTCACTTAAAAAATTTCACTATGATGATGTTTCTTTATCATGTTTATATTAGTTGTCTATTTTTAAGTTTAGTTAATCCCAATCTTTCTAAATGTGCCAAGCACATGGGTCAAAAGGCACTTCTTTCCTGCCATGCAACAAAATTAAAGGAGGTCAGTGTTTGTATTCGAGTCTTATAAACAACAATTGTAGATAATTCTTTTGTAATTGCATTAAGTCTGAACTGGTAGCATTTGATCATGTCAATCTAAGGCTGATTGGTCTTGGTTACTCATTGTACCCTTTGACTTCGTCACATAAGATTTGTCAATTGTTCTTGGTTTTGAATCGCAAAGTTTCTTATATGAGTAGTAAAATTAAGTTGCATACAGGAAATACATTGTCTTTTTCTCAATTTGGTCGTTCTTACACTATTCAACTGTAAGACTGTTTCAGATCAGGATTTTTCTTGCACAACCTATGCATTGGAGTGTTTTAGGTCATGACATCCGATTTATGTTGTTTCTTAGAACTAAATAATACATGTATATGTTGTTTTAAAGTTCACCTTTATAAGAGATAGTATAGACATGTTGAATTTCATAATTTTATTGTAACAATCAAATAAGAACTTTCAAAAATAGAGCCTACAATTTCCTGGTATTTTTCAATCACCCCTCGAAGATTATGTGTGAAAATAAATTCATATGACTCTGAGGCTTAGTTAAGCAAATTAAGCATCTATTACATGAGATTGAATTCACTGGGGTCTTATTGGGTCTTTGTTTTGCTGCCATGGACAGCTAGCCTAAGAACCAAGCAAGACACAACAAAAAAAAAAATAACAACGGAAAAAAGGGAAGAAAACCTCCTGCCATCATCGGGTAACATAAAAATGACATATTGACATCCACATACAACGGCAAAACAACGGTTGTGGCGTAGCCGCAACTCCAAACAACTAGTGTTATTCGACAATTCTTAATATTACACAATAAGGTTCTGCGCGATTAATTAATTCAAATATTGTGTATAGAACTATATGACTTGCTTCTTAAGCTACCTTTGTACGATCATATTCTTATATATTTATAATTTCTAAACATTAATTTTATAGCATAATTAATATTATTAAATGAAGATTTCGGCAATGTTTGAGTTATATTTAATCATATCGATCATGAAACTGGAAAACCATCACCATTACTCAGCTAGAAATTAATAGGGAAGAAATATTCAAATCTTTCATGCCTATTTCAATTCGTCAATTAATATTTAACAAAAAGTACATGGCGTTTCACATTTTAATTTACAAATTAAGTGCACAAAAAGGTAAGAATAAAAATTATAATCTACGCTAGCTGAAAGCATGCATGTTGGTATTAGATTTTCAGGACAGTAACAGAAAGAGAAATCCAAATCCCATTAGTAGTGACAAACTAATAATTGCTCCGGTTGGAATTAGCAGTGGAGGAGACGCAGATCTAACCCCACTATAAGTTGATTGGCCGCCTCCCCTCCTACGAGAAACCACAACAAGCTTCGTTTTGTCCAAATTATTATAATTTCCTGAATAAGGAGGACTATAAACCGGAGGCGATATCACCAAATTAGCACGTTTATCGGAGTCTGAGAAGTCGTTCTGTAGATGATCAATCGAGCCACCGTTTGCAATTGCAAGTTGAATGAGGACAATTATTGATACAACTCCAACTCCAAGTAGTAGCTTCATTTGTGCAATTGTATCTAATGCGCAAAGTTTCTTCTTCTTTCTTTTTGTCTAGGATATATATATATATAGGCCACTAGTCTGTGTTGAGATGTGGAAATAGATGAAGGTGCTAAATATCATTGAAACCATTGCTTCCATATCTATATATATATAGTTGAATTTATTAAAAAAATAATAATTCAAGAGGTTCAGGTTGATTTTGATGAATGAAAGTTTGACCAAATATATACGTGGTGGTTGTGGTTGTTAAGAGGACATTTTCTAGCTAGCTAGGCACCTCACAAAATATTTGACATGGTCTATATATGCAGTATTGGCCTCCATGTTTGAATGAGATATTATTAATTAATTAGTTGTTGAACTTTAGGTCTCATTTTGTGGAACTACACGCTTGAGATAATTATTGTGGATAATATAATACGAAAAATTACGGTTCGTTGTCTTATTCTGTGATACTACACGTACGCTTGAGACAATTACGGTTCGCTGGCGGGGCCGTTCCAGGTGTTTTAATATACCGAGCATAACTAGTTAGGTTAGGTGGAACTAGGGCTGTTCATTGGGTCCACTTTAATCAGTTTTGGACCGAACCGAATTAGATCGGTTTAAACGGTTTGGTTTTTCGGTTTAATAGTTCGGTTCGGTTTGGTTTGGAAATTTTCAAAATTGAAGTAACCGAACTGACCGAACTTTTATATATTATGAATTTGGTCCAGACCGCCCTAGTTTATTTCTTAATCAATTGCTTTAAATACTTCGGTTTATTTCTTAATATCCCGGTTTATTTCTTAATATACTTCAGTTTATTACAAAACAATTGTTTTAAATAAAAAAATTAATATATTTCGGTTTGAACCGAACAAACCGAAATAAAACTTTGGTTCGGTTCGGTTCAGTTGCAATGCTAAATCAGCTCGGTTCGGTTCTATTTTTGAAACCGAATTATAACTTTGGTTTGCCTAGTTCGATTCGATTTCAACCGAACCGAACCGATGAACATCCCTAGGTGGAACCTTGGAGTTTTTATTTAAATAAACTGAGTTGTTTTTTCGGCCTTCGGGACCTGTGATTTTACGACTTAACACCTTCTCCAGAGAAAATGAGACGGAAGCTCTGAATTAAATTCCTACAATTACTGCTGCTTTTATTTAATGGAACTTTAGCATAGAGCCTTTCAATTAATTATCTATATATCGAACATGTAACTAAAATGGGGTTCATCTAAAATCTTTTTAGGCCAAGCCCAATCTTACAAATTAGAATAAAACAGGCCTTGTTACGGCATGGCTTCAAGCAACATAGTAGGATGAGAATGGATAGTAGTACCAATGCCCAGAAAATAAACAAGTATACTTTGTGTTTGAACGACAGTTATTATGAGTAAAATTAAAATGATCTTAATTTCATCAATTAGATTGTTTTTTTTAATTACAATTTAATCTATTTCAAATGATAAAATTTCCAGCTTTTGATCTCCATTTTTTTTACGAGCCAATCATTTATGTTTTAAATTTTCTTTAGTGAAAAAGTCAAGAGGTCGGTAATTTGAAAACCACACCAAAATAAATTTTGTTTAGGATAGTACCATTTTTTTAAAACAAAAAGATTAAGCGAATTAAAAAATTAACAAACATATTGAGCACAAAAGATCCTATTCCAGTTGTTCATTAGGCAAGCGTGATTTGCTGTTTTTGATTTTTTTTTTGAAGGTTAGATGGCGATCATGATATGCTGTTTTTTTTTTATTTGAGAGGATGGAAGTTCCATATTCATTTTCTTTTATTATGATTTTTTTTATATTTAGAGCCTTTTACTATTAACACTACTACAGAAAAATACTTCACTGTCGGTTCAAATCGCAATCCGCAATTGGTTTCTGAACTGATGGCAATCGCTCTGATAGGAAAGGTATACACATATGTCATTGGCTCAAAACTGATGGCGTTAATCACTTATGCCAATGGCAGTGCATGATCGGCCAGACGATGTTGACTACCCAATGCCATCTCTCTTGTTTTGCAACCGATGGCAAATGTAATTAACTCTGTCTGCTGGATTTTACCAACCGATTGCAAAAGTGTCTTACACCATTTGTTTTGTTTGAGTTGGCTACTTTGCATTCGTTTTTCATCATTTTCCGTTATAAAATATAGTGATTTTTGCTATATCTTTTGGCGTCATCAGATATTCCAAATGACTCGTGTGAATCTTCCATCAGATCATATTTATCAAATCATTCCTTGTAACTCGAGAATATCATGCAACAGATTATCTTGTGCAGCTTGTCACGTTCAGACTTGTCATGATATGCACTTTGACTTGTTTTGACCTTCGAACGCGACTTATTATGCCAACTTGTCATAATATAAATTGTTGACTTGCTTTCACCTTTGGCCATAATGATTAAACACGCACAAATCTCAAACGGACAAAACTTTAAAATTCAATGATTATATATTTTGCAAATTAGTCAAATAGTACAAAAGATTACTTACTACAACAATCTCCTTCTTTTGATGATTCGCTAAACATATAATAATAGCAAATGCATACTATTAATTTCCCGTGGATGTAACAGCGAAAAAATATGATGGAGCGTGCTATTTTTAGACATATAATAATAGCAAGGCCGGGCCTTCTAGAAGATTCGTTTTTCTGATAGATCATGGTATTTTTAGACAATTCTTGATAGCAAGGCCGGGCCTTCTCCATGCCTCCCCATGTTCTTCACTATTATGATCTCCACTACCTCCACTACTTTCACTAGTGCTTAGGAAGACTATAAGTACCTATTTTGTAATAGGATTTGGTGTGTGTTCAATTGTATCAAGTCCATAATTATAGTTAGAAATTCTCATTGTTAAGTTAGGTTAGAGTGTTATTTAGAGAGAGAGATATATAGTCATTAGAAGTCAAGTAAGTAGAAATCATCTAAGGAGACAGAAGGTTTTTCCATCTTCAATTAAGTTGTAATTTATATTCTCTTTATTTTATTTTTTATTGTCATGAAAATAATAATCTAAACTTCTCATCTCTTATGAAAGTAATACTTGAATTCTTATTTATGTTATTTATGTTCTAGTACGACATCATCTCTGAGACGGAAACTCTGAATTGAATTTCTACAATTGCTGTTCCGTTTATTTAATGGAAGTTTGACATAAAGCCTTTCAATTAATTATCTAAACATCGTACATGTAACTAAAATGGGCTTAATATAAAAAATTTATGCCCAGCCCATTATTTCAAAATTAGAATAAAAGAGGCCTTCTTACGGCATGGCTTTAAGCCGAAGCAAATGGGCCCTTCCTTCAGACGAGTAGATATTTTTTTTAACCACAGTTAACACGAGTAAAATTTGTATGAGCTTGATTTCGGCAATAAGATTTGTTTGTTTGTTTTTTTTTTTTATTACAATTTGATCCATTTCAAATGTTACATTTTTAAATTATTGATCTTCATTTTCTTCCTGACGAGCCAAGCGTCGAAATGTTTAATAATAACATATAAAAAAATTAAAATTATATAAAATAATAGCTATTTCTGTAAATTTTCAGAACCAACATTTCCTCAATATTATCATTATCGTGTGGAAATTCAGGCAAATTCCTATGAATAATGTAGCAGAACTGGAAATCACCTGTTCGCTAGAGAATCCAACAGAATACGCGGTGACTCTGCTGAATTATCCAGCAAACTGGCAGCTATATAAAGATCGAGCCAGTTCCCTTGAATTATTTTCTCACAATCCACTCCCTCCCTCTCTCTCTCTCGGTTGAAAAGAGCTCTGACTGAGCAGTCTGCGTCTCCGGTTTAGGTAATTTTTTTCTCTTTTCTAATTTTATAGTTTAGTAAATAAAATAGTTTAGGATATTAATTGTGCAGTCTAATTTTTTCACACCAGTCGCCTCTTTAATTATGTACAGACATAACCTGAGATCATGCAGGCGGATGACGACGACGACGATAGAGATCGATAATCCTCCTGCCAAACGACCTCGGCGTGATGTTCGTTTCCCGGATTGATTCACGCATTCAGACTATCGTTAGGGCTCTTTTATTTATTTTATTTGGCATTTTTTTTTATATCTGACAATCAATACTATCTAAAGGGGTTTACCTATATATTTTATTTTGTATGTTTTGCTATATTTTATTTTGAATATTTTATGGTAGATGTTAGTTTAGCATGTGGCTTTATTTTATTCGAACTTCTACGTCTTATTTTTATTATTAGAACTAGGGGTGTAAACGGAGCGGATAATGCTAAAACCGTATCCGTATCTGTTTTTCAACAAGCGGATACGAATACAGATACGGATAGCAAACATATATCAAAATTTAAAATCATATCCGTCTTAAACGGATACGGATACAGAACGGATAATCCACGGATATGGATTCGAATACGAATATGAAGCGGATAATTGTCGGATATTGAGTAATTCTACTAAATTTCATAATTTTAAATTACCTAATTTGATTACCTAAATTGACAAAAATTTAATGGACTTTTTAAATTTGCACAGTGACAATTATGCATGACTAATTGCTTATTGGTTCAGAGAACCAATCCATTATCCTAATAGATTATATGATTTTCCTACCAAAATTATTGGACTTAAACGAATATATATGTTTTTTTGAAACTTCGCAAGGACAAAATGAATTGAAAACTACTGAAATATTAATTTTGGATCCGGATATATACGGATATCCGCTCCGTTTATATCCTCATAGAATTATCCGTATCCGGATTATTTTCCATATACTAAAAATATCCATATCTATATCTGTATCCACAAGTATCCGTATCTGTTTAATCCGGATACAGATAATAAGCGGATTCGGAGCAGATTATCCGCGGATAATCTATATCCGTTTACACCCCTAATTAGAACGGATTTTAACTATAAAAAAATTACAATAGAACTACCAACTAATTAATTAAAATATTCAAACAATTAAATTCAAACAACATTAAAAAAAATAGATTAAAACTACCAACTAATAAATTAAAATATTCGAACAATTAAATTCAAATAACATTCAAACAATTTAGATTTAGCCATACAAAAAAAATCGAATAATATAAAATATAAACACCGATATTTACAAAAAAAAAAAACTACTCCCGCTGGATATAAACATCAATATTTTCAAAAAACAAAATCCAAATAATAAAAAAAAAGCTACTTCCGCTTGATTATCCAATGGAAGTACCAGTTTATCCATCGGAAAAGGGGATTTTTCATTTCTGCTGGATTATCCAGCAAAATTAGCCTGGATTCCGCTGGATAATACAGTAGAAATGTTGTTTAATTCTAGAATTTCCCACAAACAGTTGTTATTAATTTTCGGTGCCAGGCGTTTATGTTTTAAATTTTTATTGATGTTGATTTGATGATTTTTGCAGTCACCCAGGAACCAAATTCTTTAGGCTTTCTCACATACAAATTCTTAACTCCAGTGAATATATTGTTTTGAATCACTATACTGTTAATGGAAGAAATTAACTCTTTGCTTCAGTTTGCTTTCTCTTACAAATTACAGTAATCTTGCAAAAGAAAGTCCCATATATATAAGTAACTCTGCATAGAACTCACTAGTGGAGAATCAAACATCAGGAACGGACCTATGCGCGATACTGACCCAAGCGTTACTGATAGTAACACTAATCAGGATCGGTAAGATAGCCGATACTGATTCCATAATCAGGAACGGTCATTTGGTATTAGCCGATACTGATCCATAATTATTTGGTATTAGCTGATACTAATTTTAATAATCATGAACAACTTTTAATTAACAACCGATCCTAATACCACTTTCAAGATCAACCATTTAATAAATAGCAAATCCTGTTTGTTTTTTTGTGTGTGTGCAAAATATAGGTATTAGCACATTACACAGTGCATCAAATATCACATTATACAGTACATCATATCACAGTGCATTAAATATCATATTTAATAATAGAAATCATATATTAATTCCACATTAATTAATATTACATTTACATTATTCAAAATTTACTAAATAACACAATAATAATACCACATTATCTAAATTTACAAAATCCAAGTGACATAGCATCAAAATTTCAGCAATCGAAGTGTCAAAATAAATAAAAAATACACATTGAATCCTAAAATCACATATTTAAGTCTCAAAATCACACATTGAACTCTAAAATCATAGATTGATCTCACAACTTGAAATCTAAACCCTAGAATTGGTAAGAAAGTTAAAACTCTAGAATCACAACTTGAAATTAAATGTAAATATTTACTTGAGGCGCGGCGGCGTCGGAGACGGCGAGAGAGACGAGTGGCGGATCAATGTGTAGAGAGACCCGCAGGGAGAGAGAGATTAGCAGCTGGGAGGAGGAGAGGGAGGGACGGGAATCGGCAGAGGAGGCAAGGTTGAGCGGAGGAGGGGAATGGGGAAGGGCGGGGGAGGCAATGCTGAGCGGAGGAGAGACGGAATGGGGAATAGCAGAGGGGATCTAGATCCCCTAATGTAACCAAATTTTTGGGTTTTGGATCGAGACCGTCTGATTAGAATCCGACATTCCATCTTGCACGATCCATTTCGGGATGTGTGCTCCATCTTGAATCCAACGCTCCATCTCGCGCGCTCATCTCGAATCGGACGGTTCCGATTTAAAACCCAGAAATTGGGTTACATTACTGGATCTTGATTCGAGCAGAGAAGAGGTGAAACGGGAGAACCCTAACTGGGGGAAAGGGGAAGAGCGGAGGCTAGTAGCGATACGTACTTAGAGTATTGGGGGAAAATTGAGTGGGAATTAGAAAATGAGGAGCGAGACTCAGTGCTGTATCTTTCAAAAATAATTTCAGTATCGGTTACAAAGATTCAGCCGATTCTAACACGGTGCTACTGATATGTGAACATTAAGAACGGTCGTTTATTAATGACTGATCTTGTTTAATTCTGGACAATTAAGAACGGCTATTTATATATAAACGACCGTTCATAATACCTCTTTCAAAATGAGCTATTTAAAATGTCCAATCCTAAAAGATATCAGTATCATTGATCTTCAACCAGAACCGATCCTGATGATGAGGCGATACTAAATGTACTTTTTTCTCTAGTGACTCTTGGAATTAATATTCATGTTTTTCGTAATTTCTATAAAACCACAGCTACATGTTTCATTAACAAAACAAGAAATTGTAACATACGGATAGAGAAATTGATTTAAAATAAACTGTTGATCACCTGATGCCGAATAGATCCGACATAGATGCTCCTTTTAAGCTTGTTAATTATGTTTTGGTTCGTTTCTTGTGCTTCATCTTTTTTTCGTTTTGGTTTTTCTAAGCCACAAAAGATGAAACTTGTCCAATATCTGCTCAATGGTTTATGGTTTTTCCCTGTTTTTGTCTCGTACAATTGTCTGTGTGTGCATATGTGTGTGCGCATGAGAAAGACAGAGAGAAGGAGAGCGAGAGGCGAGATGTGGAGGAGTAAGGTGGAGCGTACGACGATTAAAATATTATACTTTTTGGGTGCTATATATACATTTTATTAAGATGTTAACCAACCAACCAAACCATTATATATTTATTAATTTCTTCAAAAAACTAGCTAAGAATTAAAAAAACATACACACAGTACACTTTGATTCCATATTCCCTCTTCACATTCTCCCATGTCTCAATCCAAATCTACATTCTCGTTCTTATTTTACATTAATAAATTATGATTTTATGCTTTTGATATAACCCAGACTCTCTCCATGTGCTTCTCTCTCCTCTAGCTAGCTATTTCTCCCTGTGAAAACTTGTCTTAGAGCTAGCTACCAACACAAGACAGGACAGTGCCAGTGCCAGTGCCTCTACTAAATTGTTCCACACAGTACTTAATTTTAACGCAGAAATATACTCATATAGATCAGGGAGAGAACCAATAGATGCACCAATTCATTTTGACAAGGACCTTACACCAATAAAGCAAACTATATGACTCGAAATATCTTCTCTAACACTTCTATTTCTACAAATTCTCACTTTCTCTCAACCCTTTTTGGAAACAAACTGTTGGTATAAATTCTCACTTAATTAATTCTCATGCAAGTTCCTTTGTGGTCCCTACTCCCTAGTGTTGTATAAATTCTTGTCACAGCTAGCCTTTAATTCAAAGTTGACATCTTATTGCGCCTGTTTGAGAAAGATGCAAGTGTACTTCATGCTATATATACTTGTGCATTTGTTGTTGAAAGTAGCAACTATTTTTTGGCATTTAAGTTGAACAGATCATCGTATGGGCCGGCCAAGCTTTCTAGGCGTACATAACGCTAAGGATGTCAATGCATACAGTACAGATTAATTAATTGGGGGGAGACATTTTCGAACCTGTACGTCTAAAGTTAGTCTTATTCATTCTCTACACCTATTCGTTAAGTATTGGGAGACTGTTTGCAAAAGTAAGGATCAAGGAGGTCTAGGTATTCTAGACCTCAAATTAATGAACAAATTTCTTTTAGCAAAATGGTGGATCAGATTTGTAGATAATTCAGTTAAGGGGAAATGGAAAGATATCATAATTTCTAAGTATGGATCTCATACAAGCCCCTCAGTATGTTCCCAATTCTGAAAATCTATACTTCGGGATCATAAAGTCATAGATTTAGGATTAAATAAAGAAATTGGCAATGGTCACTCCACTGCCTTTTGGTTAGATCGTTGGTATTCAGACCAAGCCCTTCAGCACTTATATCCTTACCTGTTTTCTATTGCCACTGATAGGTTTATTTCAGTGGCCACAGTTTTTTCTACTTCTAATTTAGATATAAAATTCCATAGGCAACTAACTGGTATTTACAGAGAAGAGTGGCTGTCACTTAAACAATGATTTTTGCACTTTACATTGTCTCCCAATTTGGAGGATAAGTTAATTTGGAGATGGGCCACTGATGCTCATTTCACAGTTCACTCGTTTTACAAATGGTTGGAATACGGGGGTATACCTAACACTGAATTTAAAATTCTGTGGAAATCGCATATACCATTGAAAATTAAGATATTCATGTGGTTAGTACGTAGAGATAAGATTCTGACTAAGCAGAATCTGCACAGTAAAGGATGGCAAGGTGATTTATCATGTGTTTTTTGTGATCAAGTAGAAACTATCGATCATCTTTTTGTTAATTGCTCTTACATTAGGGCAATGTGGGATTGGATTGCACAGTATAATAATTTTTGTTTTGAGGGAGTATGTCTAGCTGATCTATGGATTATAGATGCTGTAATCCCTTTAAAGGATAAATTATTAGTGGAATTATTACGGGGGGCAGTTTTATGGTGTATTTGGCTTGAAAGAAATATGGTTTGTTTTAACACTACTAAATCTCTCTCACTCAAAGCTATGGGTACAAAAATTATATCCTTAGCTACTTTTTGGTGTAAGGCTAAATCTAATAATTCTTTACTTAAACTTAGTTTACTTCTACCTTCTGATGTTAAGGAACTCCCAGATAAGATTCTGGAAGAACAGGACAGCAGTGCGGACACGGCACAGGCTGTAGCTCTATTGCTGTCCATGGCACAAGAGGAGTCCAGCAACACCCCCAGTCCAGATTCTGATGCTGGAAACCCAATGTTTGGAGAAGGAATGACTAATGACGATAACTTGGCAGATTTAGAAGAGGTTGTTAGTCCAGATAGACAAACTTTTGGTATAGGATGTTATGTTTGTTCATTTATTTTCTAATCATGTATTTTTCTCATTTTCTGGTTTTTTTTCTTTTGGCAGTACACTTTGATGTAAGACTATATAAGTTTAGTACCTATTTTGGGTACTGGACTTTCACTCTGGGTTTCAATATGAAATCGGTGGAGTATCCACTACTTTTAAAAAAAAATATCATGCATCTCCTTAACTATTAAGATTTATGGGTACTAATCAACGATTAACTATTAATAGCTTATATAATTTAACCAAGGGCTAAAATATAAGAAATAAATAAATATATTAAACAAATCACGTATGTTAATTAAAGAAAACAATAGAAAATATTACATAATGAATTTAGTCGTAAACCCCATGTTTGGTTGTGGCCTAAAGGGTGGAATAAGGGGTTTAGGCCTCGTTATTCCACCAAACGAGCCATAATTGAGCCGGACTAAGATGGAATAAGCCAATCTTTAGGCCGGCCTAAATTAAGCCACCTCACATGGTGGTTTAATTTTATTCCACGTCGTGGCCTAACTCTATTGATTATGATAATATATTATTAGTACATAATTAGTTATATTATTAATTATTATTATTAGTATATAATTATTTAATTAATAACTTATATTGTTAATATATCAAAAAATTATTATAATAATATTATATAAAAAGTATTTTTTTATTAATAATTATTATTCATTTATAATTATATAATTAATATATTTTATTATTAATATATTAAATAATCATTATAATAATATTATAATATATGTAATTATTATTAATATATTAATATTATATAATTAGTATCTTATTATCAATAACTATTATTAATATATCATTACATAATTAATATCTTATATTTTTAATATATTAAATATTTTCTATAATATTATTATATAATTAGTATATTTTTATTAATATATTATTATATAATTAATATGTTATATTGATAATATATTAAATAATAATTATAATATATTATAGTTATTATTAATATATAATATATAATATATAATTAATATGTTATATGTTTAATATATTAAATAATTATTATACTATTATTATCTATTTATTATCTTGTTACTAATAATTATTAAAAATATATAAATAATTAATATATTAACTTATTATTATTATAATATTATATAATGAGTATCTTATTATTAATATATAATTATATAATTAATGTCTTATATTGTTAACATATTAAATAATTATTATAATAAAATTAATATATTATAGTTATTAATAATATATTAATATTATATAATTGGTTTCTTATTATTAATAGATAATTATATAATTAATATCTTATATTTTTAATATATTAAATAATAATTATAATATATTGTAGTTATTATTAATACTTTCTAATTATTAATAATTAACTAATTTAGGCTTCTAAAACTTTAGTCTACCAATTCTAACCAAACAAGGAATAACTTAAGTCATGATCTAACTTTAGACCTCAACCAAACATGAATAATTTAGACCGGCCTAAGTTGGAATAATCAATTTAGGCCTCCTTAGCTTTAGTCCACACCAAACATGGGGAAAATTACTAAATGAAAAATATATAAAAAGTTGTATAAATCATTCTCATCATAATAATTAAAATAACGTAGATACATAAGGAATACAAATTATCATTTATCATTTTATATTTCTCAATTACCCTCTAGAGTAATGGGTGCAAAATTGCTCTTACCCATATCCTTAATTACCCGATAAGCTAACATATTTTTTTTTCAACTGTACTCGTATCTGTTAAGTTAAAGTGAAAAGAAGTTATTTTATTATTTACACCCCTACTAAATTGAATTCACATCCCCCTCAGGTTACCTGGCTGAGTACAATTGAAACAGACGTTCCAAGATCCATCTTTTAACTTGGTATGAATCTCAAAGCACAAATAGTACTGGCCCCTGCGCCATCCCGAATAGGCACCGGCTGAGAGTAAATCTGGACCGTCCGTGTTGAGTCAGGTACCTGGAAAGATATGGATCCTACTCAATTGCTCATTGTGTAATTGAATATGTTACTTTGAATTGCACTTGTTTTGCAGGTTAACATGTTGTCTTAAGTCTTAAGATACGGACGCGCGTACAGCATTTCCTTTCGGAATAATGAGAAGGTACAGATATATAATTATGTAATGATCATACTATGATGAGCAATTCAGATCAATAGAAAGGTTATGTCAACAAAAGGTTCAATTAATGTTTAGACAGAGGTGATATAATTTTAAAACAACCCGGCCCCACCATGTACGATTGGAGAGCTGATCAACCATCCACCTTTATCAAAATCTTTGTCTGATACTTTGTTGCTTCCCTTTCAAAATTTAAAACTTGGTGTAAAGAAAAAATAAATTATTGTTCGATTAATGTAACCCCAGTGCGTGTAATTAATTAAGCATGCTCTTATGATACTTCAAAATTGAGAATGATAGTTGAAAATTATGTTTAAACAAAATAATATGGTTAATGCGATGCATGAACTCAAATGTAAACGCACAAAAAGAAAGTCTAACTACATTAAATCCACATTTTTTTTTTGTACATTTTAGATAGATCGATCTTGGAATAAGCAAGCTATAACCTTATATTTTTCTGAATTGCAGTATTTCCCATTGTTGTGAGGCAATAATTTAATTAGCGAATGAATGTGTATATATACTCGTAATTATTCTTGCGCCAATTTAATGAATAATTAATATTAAATAATCATCAATAATATATTATAAAAATCATATAGTGTGTAGGTCTGCAATATTTGGTACAAAAAGCATATCTATAAGCCTGCAAGCCTATAATATTTATCCACTATATATATATATGTCTGCCACATGCATGCGTTGGGAAATTTGAGAAACATTAAAACGCCTAATAAAAAAAGCTGCATAAATTATAGAGGATTACTAACGATGTAGAAAAAGGAATCGATCGAGGGCGGTCTGATCCGCATATGATTTGTCAGAGTCGTCTGTTGCGCATTAGGGTTCATGCGGAAAACTTAAAGATTTATTCGAATCAAGTGCGCACGAATCATGACACAAATCGGATGACTCCTACCGGGCATCGCACTGCATGCAACATCAACTTTCTCTGTTTAATTAGAAGTTGAAGTTTACTAATTCATATCTTCATACGACGCAGCAACCTGTGACATAAAGAACCACACCATGAATCATGAATGCTATTTGATCTTAAAATAGCTAGGTACCCCATGGGGTCATTCAAAACTCTGCAGAAGAAGGAACAAAAGCAGCGGATAATGCGCTTGAATTTATTCCTCTTTGCTAATAATTAAATAATATTGAGATTGGTTCATACGTACTATATTCGAATGTTGCCAAGGAGTAGTTGGGAGTTCTCTACTTCTTTTATAGAATTTTGAAAAGAACAGCTAACCGGTGAATTTATGGATATATAATAAAGAGACACATGCATGCAAATATGCACTCAACTTCCATACATATAGTGACACGGGGATCTAAATCCATTATCAAAATTTTCTCAAGTGAATAACTTTGATGAAGGATCTAGATCCTTGTGCTCATTTTATGTTGCCTTGAGAGCATTTATTTAAAGCATACAACAGATTCACATGCATATATATATGTCGCGGAGTTCTATCTCTGGAATTAATGTGTCAGTGAATTTGTTTATTGTTTTGTCATATATCTATTATACGACAACCTCCATGCATTTCAATTTATCTCTCTCTCTCTCTCTCTCTCTACATATTCTCTCTCTCGGTTGAACTAGCCAGTGGACTAGTTGTCTAACACATGCCAAAAGATCGGTTGAAGAATTAACTTGATGTTTTTTAATGTCTCAGACATATTTTTCTTATATATTGGGCTAATTGTGATGCTAAGCCAATAATAACTTTTAATACACATTGTAGAAAATTGGCTTCAATACAAACATATCATATCTGAGTTAAGTTGAAGACACTACTTCTGACATTTGAGAAACTAACTAGTAATTATTAGTAGCCTCGACCGACTTGTATATATGATATACCATGCTTCTCTATTTATAATATTTTACAGTGATCCAGCAGATAAATACAAAAAATAAAAGACAAATCACTTGCTTGTTGAACTCTAGGTGGAAAATTAACCAACATATAATAAGTCAAGTACTTTTAAATTTGTAGTTCATGAAATTTTATCAATTTTCCAAAAACAGCTGAAAAAAAGGGATTAAGTTTATCTTTGAATTGAAGGAAATATAAGCTGGGCCAGAACAAATGGAAAAAAAATTTAGCTCTTGATCATGGCTTGTATAACTATATAGTATATGGCTGTAGCAGCTGAACTAGAAGTATTATTGTTAAGGACTTAAGGTATCAAGTAAAAACTAGTATATATAAAGGTTGCCATACAATTTGAGTAAATTACCTACAATCAGTCATATGCAAATCAATAGCAGCTTCATATTGAGAATAAAAAGTACCTTTTTAGATCATGTACCTCTGCTTATTTCTGAGAATGAATCAAAATATTTTTTGTTTGTTACTTTGTTTCACAATTGATAACCTTTGTTTTAATTCATACATCGATCAATTTTGTTTTGGTTTTCGTTATAGGGCAATTTATATATATAATTACCAAGAGTTCATCATAGAGTATGAAACATTTGGATAATAAAAGAGGGCTAATATATATAAAAAGATAAACCATAAAAAATGTTCTCTCTCTTTCTTTCACGAAGCTCACAAAAAATCTTTTGTAAATGCAGATTTAATTAGATAATTAACACCATTGTAAACTGTTTCTCACAGAAGGGAAATATATGCATTTGAACAACAACAGTATGCATTTTTCCTCCAAATCAACAGAAATATGCTGCCATAACAAAATAAAAGAGAAAAATGGCATGCGCCATCAGAAGCTTCTCTTCCAGTAAAAGCTTGATGTAAAAATATTGGACGAGACCATAATTGTCTCATCAGTACATAGAAGAACCATCCAAGAAACAACACTAAGATAATTCTTCACCCAACCGTTTAACATAAAAAAAACATCTTCACATAGAGAAAAATTATAATACCAGGATTAAAAGAATTATAGATAACTAGGAGAAAGCAGGAATTATTTTAACAAGCACATTTAAAGCCTTACATGATCTGCTTAATTTTAGGCACACGTACCGCCAAGTCGTAGTTCTAAATCCAACTCTTCATCAGGACCAGGGCAAAGTGCAAGTACCTCAATTTCCAATCCTTCTTGATTGCATGAAGGAGAATTTATGACAAAAGGAGATCCGATCAGATCAGCTTTTCTCCTCTTGCTTATTATGTTATTTTCATTGGTCTCGCCATCAAGCTTTCTTTTGTTTAAACTGGGTTCATCCTCTCTCACCCTAACAAATTCATCCAGATTAAGTAGCTTTTTGGTGGGCATAAGATCTCTGATCAATTGAACCGAGGAGTTCAATCGGGAATTTTTCGTGTGGATACCGCAATTCACAGATGAAATAACAAAATTGTCACTCCAGTTGCTTCTCACCATACTTGAGGATCGAGAAGAAGAGCTATGAGGTGATAGAGCATCATTTAAAGACTTAGGTATAATTTTAGGATCAGTTTTAGGGTTAGGGTTAATGCCATACAAATAGGATCCAACTGGAGGCACTATAGGTGCATCGTGATTTTGTGAGGCTTCTTGATCCGTAGGGCTTGAGGCTGATCTGAGGCGGGCACGATCGCGACGATGCACATTCATGTGGCCACCTAATGCTTGAGCAGACCGAAACTCACGCCGGCAAAACGTGCAAGAGTATGACCGAGGAGGCCATATGCAAGAGTAGTCCTCTGCAAATGCTCTCTCCTCCCATGACTCATAATAAGATGATGATGCGGTGGAGTGGCGTGGACTAAGGATAGGCTGCTGCTCGGCAACCTTTCTTCTTCCAAGCATCCAATAGGAAGATTGATCCATAAAAACTTTGAGGCTTCCAAGTTATTGTATTTAGTTTCTAGAAAGAAGGTGTTGTAGGAGAGGATGTGGTTTGTGGGATTTGGTCAGGCATGTGTATCTAAGTTGGAGACAAAGAAAGATGGAAAAGAAAAAAACATAGAATCTGTATTTGTGTGTGTGTGTGTGTGTGAGAGAGAGAGAGAGAAATCTGTATTTAGCGTAAGCTGACTGATATGCTTTGGCTTGTCACCAGTAATGGAAGTTATGAAAGGATTTGAAAGAAGTCGTGGAAAATTCTCTTCAGTGAACACTGAACACCGAGATCATTCACACACTTTATGGTGTGTGCCAGAGCGTGCTACCGTGTAATTCGAAGTACACCCTCCCTTTGCGCCTTTGACTTCCACTATATTCCAAAAGAAAAAAAAAAGTCGAATTAGTCCCTCAACTATTTTCCGAGGATCATTATTTGGTTCAATCAGATCGATCACTTCTTCACTTGGTTTAATGAAAATCTTCAGCTTTTGGGGTCTCCTAGATTACTCTTGAAACCATGAAAAATTAATTGCTTTGATTATTTTTACAATAACGTACAAGAGAATTAATTTACAGTTATCAATATTATACAGGTCCAAGTTCATATGCGTACCTTCAATTAATGATTCAAAAAAGATATACTATAATAACATGAGAATTTAATTGAACCCAAAAGGTTTAATTAAGAGGGAATTAATACTACTTGAACTAGGAAATTGTAATATTTTTTAACAAGGGCAATAGCGCTGTCACTGGATCAGTAGAGAGGTTGAAAAGCTAACATTTGGGTCAAGGCCCAATCTTATTTTGGGTTCGCACGTTGCTCTGAAAAAATAAACATCTATTGAAAAAATAAATTTTTACAAGAAAATAATTTAATGATATAATTTTTATTTACAGTAAAATTTGTCACAAACAAGTTTCTTGTTCGAAACGTTGGGGACGTGTTATTGATAATAATTAAACAATATAATATGATTTATCCCACCATAATGTATGCAAAAGAAACACAAATAATTGCATTTCTCTAAAAGAGTTACTGTTATGTTATGACCAGATATAGCTCTTTCGAATCCAATGTATCTTGTTTATATGTATCATGTAATTTAGACTCAGTATGTGAGAGAAATTAAAAAATTAGTTTACTTATCTCATTTTTCTCTTTGCAAAAAAAAAAAAAAGTTACATTACATTTTTTTTAGTGAAGTTGGAGATCAAGGCACCCAACTATTTAATATTTTTGTTATTATAACAAAGAATTTTTCTCATCTAGATTTTAAATCTATGACCTCTCATATATATAGAGACCATGTGTCTTTGCCACTATATTACATTACATCTTAATAATATCAAACAAAAATCCCTAATTAAATGAGCGGAGGAAATTATAACAAATGAAATATTCGATCAATGTATATGAGTACGTGGAAGGAAACAAATCAGATGAATGACAAAATTGATAGTGTGTGTGACAGGACAAAGTTTAAAATTTAAATAGATTATTGATTCTGGTAGAAGTGTAGTGGAGAACCTTTATGTGTTTGCAGTAAAAAAATAACGTATATAGAAGGAGACAGATCCATAATCTGGTTAAAGGAAGTTAATTAATTATAAGAAGTGAGGTCAACTAAAGGAAATGAATATGAAAATAAGTAGGAGGTGAGTTGTGTTAATTAACGGATAGAACTTACAAATTACTCCGTTAATCTTCGTGCGGAAGCGGATTTTGCGAGCGTAGCAGTATCACTGGTTCTGCAAGGAATCACAAACTGAAGCCGGAAGCCTTGCGTTTTCCACAGCCTAAAACCTTCTTTTCTTAACAGAGTGTTTCTTGGTGCTCTCTATCTTTTCTCTCTATTTTTGGCAGTCTCTATTAATTCGTTTTTCTGACTGTTAACTAAGAGAGATAAGGATAGGGCTTATATAATATTAATGCACATTTTCATGAAGAGTCTGCACCCTTTCATAACGGGTCACTTATTGAATTTGGGTTTCCCATAATGGGTGTACCAATTAATAAATCCAACATCTCCCACTCGCACAAAATGGGATACCCGCTATAAACTAAGAGAACGTAATCTCTTATCTCTGTTAAAATTCATACAAGGAAATAGGCCGTGACCTGCATATTTTAATTTGAGAGCATATGTTGTTATTCAACTGTTAGGTATGTATAACAACATCTAAGTAGAGTAAATATGCAGTACCCCAGATCATCAAGTTACATTTTTAAGTATTACATGATCTCTTTTATATATTGGTACAACCATACTTATATATATTCACAATTATGTTACA